>PVIH01006141.1:0-16346 GCA_004025045.1 Sigmodon hispidus | reverse complement strand
CCAGGTTCATTCAGTGAGAGACCCTGTCTAAGGCAGTAGTAAGGCAGCGTTATAGAGCTGGGGAGCACTTGACCTCCTCTGCTCTGCATGTGTATGCCTGCAGGCCTCCATGCCTGCACAGAAGCTCCATGCCTGCACAGAGGCTCCATGCCTGCACAGAGGCTCCATGCCTGCACAGAGGCTCCAGGCCTGCACAGAGGCTCCATGCCCGCACAGAGGCTCCATGCCTGCACAGAAGCTCTCAACTGAACTGGCTCCCCATCCGCACAAATACCTATTTTCTTGTTGGAGCATGTTGGAGCATGCATCCAACAGACATGTGCACACAGACATATACCATACACACATCCAAATGTACACACAGTTTAGGTATTAGCAGGGACTATTGATGCAAACAATGAGTACAAAATAAACATAAGACACAAAGATAAATCTCATCATATATAAGGAACTACACAGTAACTAATGACACACATGTATTCCTCAAGAAGCTACTGCAGGTTAAAAAGATACTCTTGGGTAATTTACAAGACCAACTAACTAATTTACTAAACTAACATCTTGTTACTTTAGACTAATATCTCTGCAACTGTGTTTCTACAATCTTTTGAGAGATAAAGCTATTGAAATAGAGGGAAAAAAATCCACATACAAGTCTTTTTTTTTTTTTTTCCCCTTTATAGCTGGGCTTTTCAGTACTAGATTTAGAAACACACCAGAGACTTTAAAAGTCATGAGTTTCCAGGAAAATTGATATTTTACTTCCTGAATAAATTTGCTCTTGAAGCTTCATTTTTTGCATGAATAACTTTATTTTGGGGGTTCTGTACTTTGGAATTTCTAATAATTTGTTTAGTAAGAATGCATTTTACTGGGGGCTGGAGAGATGGCTCAGAGGTTAAGAGCCCTGGCTGTTCTTCCAGAGGTCCCGAGTTCAGTTTCCAGCAACCACATGGTGGCTCACAACCATCTATGATGACATCTGGTACCCTCTTCTGTATACTATATACATAATGAATAAATCAATTTTTAAAAAATACATATTACTAATATTGGATGATGTTCCATTGTCCAGCCAGAAATGTGCTTTCTTAAGCAGAGAGGAATGTCAGAATATGGAGTCAGGAGCCCACAGGAATCTGGAGACTCTTTGTACTCTATCCTTAGATAAACAGGCACATTCACACTATTAAATTACTCTTGGCAATTGTACACACCCAGGCCATTTAGTGTTTAAATCTCATTGGTTTTCTGGACCGTTTGATTTTCTGTTATTCTGAACATGTAAAAAGACACACCAGGGATGAGAGCTTCTGGCAGAGCTCAGCATAGATTGAGTTTGTACCTAGCTGGCCTGTGGATGTTGCATCCAGCCCAGGGCCTTGTTCATGTTACAGAAGCATTCTGCCAAGTGAGCTATATTTCCAGCTCAGGAATGTTTGTAGACATTGTCAAATGACAGTCACCAAGGCTGAGAAGTACTGATTTGTTTGTTTGTTTGTTTGTTAGCTGTGGCTATCTATCCTGGAATTCACTTTGTAGACCAGGCTGGCCTAGAATTTACAGAGATCTCTCTGCCTCTGCAGCGCTTGCATTGAAGGTGTGCACCACTACCACCTGAAGTACTGATTTTAAAATTTTAATTCTTTGTTTTCAAAGGCTGTTAACAGAATTACCATTTAATCTCCCTTAAATTTTGACTTCTTCTCAGGATACATTCCTTAGTGAAAAAACCAAATTCACTCCAGATTTTTTTTTTTTGGGGGGGGGGGAGTAGTCTCTTGTAATGTAGACTGGCCTTGAACTCACTATGGAGCTAACCTGTTTTCTCTAAATGCTTCGGATTCATCTAGTGCATGCTAGGCAAGCTCTCTCAACGGAATCACATTCCCAACTCTAATTCTATGTAAGTCATTCAGCCACCTTCACAGTGATTTTAGAGAATCTTGGTCCTCAGCAGCAAAAGCCAGGCTACATTAAGTAGAAGAGATGGCTAACCATGAGGACAGGAGATTGAATTTTCCAAAACCCACTGTAAAGGTAGGGTGTGTAGGAAGATTTACAACCCAAAGTGTTGGGATTCCAGGCCTTTCCCACCATGTTAGGCTCAGATTACAGATAGATACTAAGTAAAGATGATTTTTAAATACGGTAGTGCTATAGATTACATGTCTGCTCATGAGGCTGAAATCAAGAGTGATAAACCAAAGTGAGGGGTGATACTGGTTGAGGGTGAGGCTGGAGAGCAGTGTGGAGGGGTGAGGCTGGAGAGCACAGTGTGGAGGGGTGAGGCTGGAGAGCACAGTGTGGAGGGGTGAGGCTGGAGAGCATGGTGGTGGTGGTGAGGCTGGAGAGCAGTGTGGAGGGGTGAGGCTGGAGAGCACAGTGTGGAGGGGTGAGGCTGAAGAATAGGGGTGTGTGTGTGTGTGTGTGTGTGTGTGTTTGCATGCACATGTGTATGCTTTCATTTCCTAGCTATACATACAATGTGGGTGTTTTTCTGCTGAGTTTGTACCCTTCTTGGCATCTTGAGAGTTTCACAAGGCCTATAGAAGTGGCCCTTTGTTAGGCGGATATTGGTAGTCTCCGGTTATGGCAGTAGGGGAAGGGCTTGTGGGACATCCATCCTACATGGTAACTTTCACACTTCCAGGAGAGAATCCTTCCCTGTACAGACAGGTGGGAGGACATAGACAGTCTTAGGGCCCTTTGTTGACAGCCCCATTTTCTGGTCCTCGACTTGCCTTTAAGGCTACTAACTTTTAAATGTCTGAGTCACAAAACCATTCTGATTCTCCTTTTGTGTCTATAACTGCTAGATCGGAAGATGACATTCAGATGCTGCCCCTGTGACCGGTTAGCATTTGGTCTAGTTTGTTTGTCTCTCTAGGTCTTGACTATAGGGGGTCTCTGTACCCTGCCTGCTTCACAGTAGGGAAGCTGGCCCTTGCTAAGCATCCTGTGCTTGTGAGATGCCTTCATAATCAAAGCTGGATTGCTATGCTGGCTTGCTCGAGCGTGGTCAGCCAAAATTTACTGTGCTTTCTGAACTCTGAGGTAGACAAAAGAAGGGAGGAAGAAAAGTTTCTGAAAGCTTTTTAATTTCCCAAATGTCTTTAATTAATTGGTTGAAGAATTCTGTTTTTTTTCCAGTGTGTCTTTCATATACCACCCAGTCAGTGCCTAGAAAATCGTGGTTGTATTTTATTAAGTCAGCTATGGCATGGTATAGTACAGCTAGTGCAGAGAGAGTGGGTAGTGGTTAGTGGTAGTGGTGGGGGTGGGTTAGCTGGTTGAGACTCGGCTTTATAGGAAAACTTTTTAGTTAGTGAGCTGGCCCTTCACTTTAGGTAACTTTTTTTTTTTTTAAACTTTATTATTGTGTGCATGTGCGCCATCATATGCATGTGGAGGTCAAAGGATGACTTTTGGGAGTTGGTTCTTTTCCTTCTTCCTTTATGTGGGTCTGGGTGGCTGATCTTGGGTTGTCTGGCTTCTGCACCATTGCCTTTAGCTGCTGAACGTCTCACTGGCCCAGCTCATCTTTTTAAGTTTACTGTGGCTTTGGGTAACTGTTTCATGATAAGCAAATTGATCACATATTGATGTAAAACCTGAGTACAGGGCCGAGGCTGTGGAGGAACACTTACACACAAAGCCTAGATCTGTAGAAAACCAGCTGTGGGCTGCACGCTTGTGGTACCTCCACTCTGGCCAGAAGACAGTATGGAATGCCTGGGATGGTGGTTATACATGGTTGTGAGCCTCTTTGTGGGTGTTAGGAATTGAACCTGTGTTGTAAATGATTTCTGCCCGGACTTTCTGGTCTGGACCAGAGGTTTAGTCTCACTCTGATCCCTGATTAATCTCAAATAATCACACACAGGCTTATATTAATTTTATGCTGATGGATTTAGGGCTCAGGCATATAACTTGCTAGCTCCTTCATCTGAACTCAACCCATCTGGTTCAGCCCTGTGGCTCGGTACCCTTTTCCCAGAGCAGCATTTCAGCTTCTTTCCTCTGCGTCTGCTGCCGTCTCCTCATCGTGTCTGTGGCGGCTCTCTGGCATCTGTGTCTGCTCTGAGACGTTCCTCTGTTTTTTTTTAGCCTGGTAGCCCTGCCCACACTTCCTGTTTGCCTTTGGCCAATCAGCTTTTACTAAACTGATAGGCGGGCCAAATATTTACATTACCAGCATAATCCCACTACAAACCTGGATCCTCTGGAGGGTAGTGGTGGCTAACTGCTGAGCTATTTTTCCAGCCCCCTTTTGGTTTTTCTCTTTTGAATTGTATATTTGAGCAGCACATTTAATAGTAGAGTATATCACGTTTACCCATGTAGGAGTCATTGATTTAACAAATATGTTTTTAAAGGATTTATTTTTATTTTATATATATCAGTTTGCCTGTCTGTCTGTATGTGCACTATGCGTATGCCTGGTGCTGGCTGAGGTCACAAGAAGGCCTCAGATTCCCTGGAATTGGAGGTTAGATGGCTCTGAGATGACATGTGAGTACTGAGAATCAAATCCTGGTTTTCTGCAAGAGCAGTCTGTGCCCCAACCATTGAGCGTTCTCTCCAGCCCCTTAGCATGTTGTGATTATCATCATGAAGTAGATAGGTAACTAAAATAGTAAGCAAGGTAGGTAGGACTAGGGTAGCTGTTTTCTAACTTTTTGTTTTTAGAACTTTTTGTAAAATTAAAATTTTTTCAGAGAAAAGTCCCCCCCCAGGGGTTTAGTATGTAGTTGGCATGTTTGCGGTCTTGGGTTAAGTACCTTATGCCACTTAAGAAAAAGACATATAAAACGTCTTAAAAATCCTGGAAACTGGGCTGGAGAGATGCCTCAGAAGTTAAGAGCACTGACTGTTCTTAAAGAGTTCCTGAGTTCAATTCCCAGCAACCACATGGTGACTCACAACCATCTATGATGACATCTGGTACCCTCTTCTGTATACTGTATATATAATAAATAAATACATCTTTAAAAAAAAAGATCCTGGAAACTGTTTATATAGAACCATACTTGTAGGTGTATTGAAGTTTAAATGAAAAGGTTTAAAAAAATGAACTTAGTGATTGTTACCTGTTAACATAAATGGCTTACTTTTTTATTTTATTTTTTGGGACAGGGTTTGCCTATGTAGCTCTGGCTGTCCTGAAACTCACTCTGTAGACCAGGCTGGTCCTTCTGCCTCTGCCTCCTGAGCATTGGGATTAATAGTGTATGCCACTACTGCCTGGCATGGCTTATTTTTATAGAAAATGATTTTCCACAATAAAAAAGCTTAGACTATCAGTATAGTTTTATAGTTCTGCAAGTGTCTGTGATGTGCAGATTAATACAAAGGTTTGGGTTCCCCTGTTGATTCTGCATTTAGTCTGTTGTAGTACGGGTGTCACACTGCCTCTGGGAAATGCCACCATCTGCCAAGGGTGAAGAGAGTGAGGACAGCCCTCAGCCTCTGCTTGTTGCTGTCCTGAGTCTTGTCTGCACATTGCAGGGTGTACGCTTTGCTCTCACAGCTCTGGAGCAGATCCCTGGGCTAAAGCCAAGCTGTTAGCCAGTCTGCCTCCGTTTAGGGGAAGAATGTATCCCTGTCCTTCCAGCTTCTAGAAGCTTCTGGTGTTCTTCCCCCTCCCCCCTTTGTTTTTTGAGATCTGTGGTCCTCTGCCTCCTGGATGTTGGGATTAAAGGCGTTTGCCACCACAGCCCATGGAGGTTCTGGTGTTCTTTATAGTCCTTTCCATTTTTAAAACAGAAGATAATGGCTGACTGAAGCCTCCTCAGGCCTCATTGCCCACTCCTGCCTGGCTTCTATTTTCACTTAACAAGGATCCTCTAATTACTTTGGGCCCACCTGGGTAGCCAAGGATGCTGCTCTGTTTTTGAAGTGCGCCCCCTCCCTACCCGCTTGAGTCACAGGCTCTAGGGAGCACAGTGGGAAGACTTTAATTGGCCATTGTTTGTCTGCTACATCTTAGTATTAGAAGTAGTTTTTGAGGTAGGGGCAGAAAGATGAAAAATCTTGGGCATGATAAAGTAGTCCTTTGGCCCTGGGAGTTTGATGCCTTTTGCCAGCAGCTAAGTGAGAGTTCAGGGTTTTAACCTTAAGGTCTGCAGTCCTGCAGTTCTCCAGGAAACTCACCAGAAATGCTATTCAAAGTAAAAAATTTTCCTCATCAGCTTCGGATTCTATCCAAGGCTTCTCCGGTGTCACTTCATTCATAAGAGAGATGACATTTCTCATCTCAACCATGACATTTTCAAGTATACTGTACCTGTTCAGCGGTTTTCTAGGTCTGAACCTAGCTGTTTGTATGGCTCTCTGACTGGGTGAGCCCAGTCTTAAAGGGCCAGGATACCTGCCATGCCATTATTGACTGGACAGGAAGGGGCACATGGTGAGCATACAAGCCGGCCAGAGAAACTGCTGCTGCGTTCGTCTGTCCGTCCATCCACTATGGACTCAGAAACTGTTGCCAAATGTTGAAAAGCCCTTCTGTGCATCTGCAGGCTCCTTCTGTGGCTCTGCTTAGCACGTGGTGCTGGCTGTTGCCTCTGCCTCCTTGGGTCTGTTAGAGCTAATCCTTATGACTGTGGGCACCGAAGGGGAGCTGCATTTCTCTGCCCCAGCTCTGGGAAGGTGCTAGCTGTAGCCATGGCACCAGCAGAAGCGGCTGGCTGGTGTGACCTCTCCATCTGTATATGATCCTGCTCCCAAATAATGACACAGAGACTTCTTATTATGAATGCTTGACCTTAGCCTAAGCTTGTTCTCAGCTAGCTGTGAAAACTTAAATGAACCCATTTCTATTAATCTACATTCAGCCACATGGCTTGGTACCTTTCCACCATGCTGTACATCTGACTTGCTCTCCATCCCTAGCAGTTCAGATTTTTCTCAGAGTTACTCTCTCCTTGGAAGTCCTGCCTGTCCTCTTCTGCCTAGCTATATTAGCTCTTTTATTTTTTATTTTTTTTTAATATTTATTTTTATTTTATATGAGTTGGTGTTTGCCTGCATGTATAACTGTGTAAGGGTGTCAGATCTTGGAATTACAGACAGTTGTCAGCTGCCATGTGGATGCTGGGAATTGAACTCAGGTCCTCCGGAAGAACAGTCAGTGCTCTTAACCTCTGAGCCATCTCTCCAGCCCTCAGCTCTTTATTAAACCAATAACAAGGTGCCTTGGCAGAGATACATTTTCATAGTGTACAGAAAGATTATCTCACAACAGAATAGGAAAAAGAATGGCTAGAGGTTGTAAAGAACCTACTGTGTGACTGACGTTTGTGCACACCGAGAAGTTTGCTAGCATGATTCTGGCCCTGCTGCTTTATCTGGGTTGCTTTTGGGTTCCCTGCAGATTGGGAATTTGCCTCTTGGAATTCCCATGTTAACTGAGACCAGCACTGTGACAGTGTGTGGCTTAGGAAAGGCACTATTGTTCCATTTTTGTCCTGTCTCCTCTGTACCCTAGTGACAAAGCTGGCTGGGTGTTTCACTTTGGGTACCTTTACCACTGTTTTCTCTAAGGAACTTTGCCCCTTGAAGCAAAATATCTTTTCTCCTGAGTAGTTAGGTTTCCTTTTTTATTAAATGACTTACCTTAAGATTAACTCGTCATCGAACCATTACATTTAATCTAATTCAGTGCAGTTGTGTGTGGAACTTGAGGAAGTGTGATGGAGCAGTGGGAATTGTAGAAATTACAGAGTAATAAGGTGCAATTTTAACTTTCAGTGGGAGTAGTATAAATGTCATGTGCATTAGCAATTTTTTTTTAGATGAGTAGTTCTATTCGTCATGGGTTGCTTGTCCCTGGAGATGGTACAAAATCCTGGTGGGAAAGCAAAATGTTCTCTTTGGATTAATAGAAGAAGTATAAGTGATGTCTGCATTGCCCCCTCACCCAAGAGCCGGCCCTTTGTGTCGCTGTCAGTGTGCTGTGTGCTGATTCCTCCACCAACAACCTATGCTTTCTAACTAATAACTCTTCCCTCACTCCCTCTATAGCGCTGACACACAGGAGCTCTGTAAGTGCCAAAAATCCTTTGAGGTTAGCAAGTAGGAAAATTAGCTTTTAAAAAACACTGCTTATTGGGTGACCTCATTTGCAGAATGTTCCAGAGATGAATGTAGGAGTCTGACCCCAAAACTCAGCAGGGGCAGAGGAGGAGGGCTGCAGCCACCAGGGTTGAGAGGGGTGCCCTGGTCTCTTTGCATGTCCATACTGGATATGCAGGATGTGCTCTTACTGCACACAGCCCGTACCTCAGTAAAGCTGTGGAACCAAAGCAGAAATATAGAAAGGCTTCTGGCCTGTTTTGCTTATGGGAGGGACCATGAGTCAGGCGGCCTGCCTGGGGTCAGCAACTGCAGCTGCTGGGGCAGTGTCCTGGAAGGAGCTAGCATTTGTGTGGTGGGCCCTGTCAAAATGTCATTTTTTAAAAATATTTATTTTTATTTTATGTGAATTGGTGGTGTGCCTGCATGTATAACTGTGTAAGGGTGTCAGGTCTTGGAATCACAGACAGTTGTTAGGTGCCATGTGGATGCTGGGAATTGAACTCAGGTCTTCCAGAAGAACAGTCAGTGCTCTTAACCACTGAGCCATCTCTCCAGCCCCAAAATGTCACTTCCTACAAGATTGAGATGCACTAGCAGGGATGGTGAGAGAAGCAGTCCACACTCTACAGTATGCTGTGTAGGGTGATTTTTGTCTAGTTGTAATCTAACTTAAGTGTGGTAGTTTGAATGTAATTGACACCCATAATTCTAAACGAACTATTAGGAGATGTAGCCTCGTTGACGTAGGTGTGGTCTTGCTGGAGAAAGTGTCTTTGTGGAGGCAGCCTTTGAGGCCTCTTTCACCCCAGCTTTGCTCAGTGGGATACAGAGACTACTTTCTGATCAAGATGTAGCCAGTGCCATGCCTGCCTGCATGCCACCATGCTCTCTGCCATAATAATGGACCAAACCTCTGAAACTAAGCTGCCACCCCAGTTAAATGTTTCCTTTGTAAGAGTTGCCATGGTCGTGGTGTCTCTTCACAGCAACAGAAACACGAACTAAGACACTAAGTGTCCTCAGGCTACACTGAGATGTCGACTACACTGAGCTATGGCTTTTAATGGGTTAAATGTATTAAATGTTCCCGCCCCTCTAGTTCTGGGGATTGATTCAAAATGTTATAAACCTTATAAGTGGTTTGACTGTGTCCTACCAATGAGCCATTCTTTTGACTGGCCAAAGGCATTTCAACTATGATATTTTTAACTTACCATGGGATATAGGATGTTATCCTTTTATATGCCAAGGAAGGTTTGTCTTAAACCTTTTGTTGATTTACAAATATGAAAGTATACTGTGGGCCAGACCTCATGACTCACACTTTTAATCTCAGCACTTGGGAAAAAGAGGCAGGTGGGTCTCTGTGAGTTTGAGGCCAGCCAGGTCTGCATTAGTGAATTCTATATGGAAAGACTTATGTCAAAAAATTTAAAACAAAAACAAAAAATAAACCTTAGAAATAATTGGGCATTAATTTCTTTTCTGTTGCTGTGATAAAATACCCTGACCAAATAAAGAAGAAAGAATTTATTTTGGCTCGAAGGAGAAGAATCTATCTTTTTTTTTATTTTTATTTTTACTTTATGTGGATGGGTGTTTTGCCTGCATGTATAACTGCGTAGAGTGTCAGATCTTGGAATTACAGACAGTTGTTAGCTGCCATGTGGATGCTGGGAATCGAACTCAGGTCCTCTAGAAGAACAGTCAGTGCTTTTAACCACTGAGCCATCTCTCTAGCCCTAGAAGAATCTATCTTAAAGGGGAGATGTGGCCCAGGCATGGCATCAGGAACAAGAAGCCAAGAGATCTTATCTCAACCACAAATACAAAGGACACAGAGGTAGTAAGAAGTGTCTGGTCCAGCCTAGCCCCAAAATCCAGACCAGGAATCCCAAATAATCACACAAAGGCTTCTATTAATTACATACTGCTTGGCCTGTGGCTCAGGCATATTGTTTGCTAGCTCTTACAACTTAACCCATTTCTATTCATCTATATGTTGCCAATTGGCTCATATACATATTGAGCTCATATACATATACATATTGAGCTCCTTTACATACTTTCTCCATCAAGTCCTTGGCTCCTTCAATTAGCCAGTTGGGGACTAAGTATGCAAATATGGAGCCCATGGGGACATTCACGTTCAAGCCACAACACAGTACATACCACAGAATATGAGACCTGAACTATTAATCTTACATCATCCCTATTTTCTCCTCTGTAGATTGGACATAGCACTAGATCCCTGAACTAGTGCAGTCATGGCCTTGACTCACATAGTGCCTCATACAGAGTGTAAGTGCACATGACCACTGCCTACTAGGAGAACTTGGCCCGCAGAGAGCCGGTGGTATGTTGGGAAAGTAAGAGGTTCTGTCTATTTTTTATAAGTACTAAAATTCACCAAGAAAAAGGTCTTGTTTCTTCTGCAAGGCTTTTTGAGTTTATATATTATTTTTCTGGTGCCCCCCAGAAAAAGCTTAAATGTGGCATAAGACCAAAATAAAAAAAGAGCATATCTAAATAATTTTATTTGTTGCTGAGATCAAACCCAAGATCAAACTGTGATGTCAGGCAAACACAGTACCAATGAATTATATTCTCAGCCCTTGACATTTTTCGAGAGGCTTTCTCTCTCTATAGTCCAGGCTAGTCTAGAACTGCTGATCCTTCTGCCTTAGCCTTCCAATGCCAGAATTACAAACATGCCTAGCATAATTAAATAATTTATATACATTTATTCATAAAGTTAAATCGTAACTTCCATCAAGAAAATGACATCATCATGCTGCTGGGATTGCGGCTCCTATTCATTTGAACTTGAGAGTTGTCCAGTGTATTCCAGCTCCCCATTCAGTCATGTCTTATTTTTTTTTTTTTTTTTTTTTTTGACATGTGCTTTCTTTCTTTTTTTTTTTTTTTTTTTTTTAAACTTTATTTATTCGTTATTTATTTATTTGCCTTGGTGTTTGCCTGGAACTGGAACTACAGACAGTTGTTAGCTGCCATGTGGGTGCTGGGAATCGAACCCGGGTCCTCTGGAAGAGCAGACGGTGCTCTTAACCGCTGAGCCATCTCTCCAGCCCCTCAGTCATGTCTTATTAATAACATCCTTTGGGTTCCCCAACTCAGATGTCTGAGATGAGCACGACTCTCCAGGTTTTGCCTTATTAAAATCACCGTAACAGTATCCTCGTGTATACATCTTTATCCATATCTCTGAATATTTCCCTAGCAGAGATTTCCTGGAAGGTGAGGAAGTGGGTCAAAGGGTATGACACTCTTGGTGCTGGTGAATAGCTAGCTACCTTCTAGAAAGTTTGCCAGGTGCCAATTTCTGATCTGAAACTGCCCGGAGCCAGGTTCTAGTCCCCAGTACCAGCACCATCTCAGCCTCCATGGTTACCAATGCAGAGTTCTTCCAAACAGCACACAGACAGCACCAGCAATAAGAACATCCTGGATGGGTGGGTCTCAGCCCTCCTAATGCTACAGCCCTCTGATACAGTTCCTCATGTTGTGCTGACCCAACCATAAAATGACTTCCATTGTTATTTCATAACTGTAATTTTGCTACTGTTATGAACCATAAGGTAAATGACTAATATCTTAAATTCAACCCCTGTGAAAGGGTTGGTTGACTTCCCAAAGGGGTTGTGGCCCACAGATTGAGAACCCACTGCCTTAGACTCTGACAAGAGGAAAAAGATGTCTTTTTATTTCTTTGCTAAGGATCACCTGCTTTCTGTAGAAAAACATGTTTGTGAACCAACACAGTAGGCTGTGTTCATTCTGCCTTCGGAAAGTGCATTTATTAAGTGTCCCAGATGTTTTCATTTACCTTTTAAAGATAGGGTGGTTGAAACGTTTGTTGATTAGCTGTTTAATTTCTTTCCTGTGGCTTTTAAATTTTATTAAGGACATTTCTATTTTTCTTGTATAATATGCCCCTATTTTGTAAATCTGTCAATATTTTGCTTTTCAATATATTCTTTTGGATTTTAAAACATTCGATACTTGGAAAGTTATATTCTATTCATAAATTTTTATATCTTTTAATATTTAAAATGTCTTTTAAAAACTGTTTCATCTGGTGTATGGTTTGCAACATTCTGTGTGGAAAAACCTTCTTCAACCTTCTTTCCATGTAGCATACATAGAAAGGCAGACTTTGGGCTGGAGAGATGGCTCAGAGGTTAAGAGCACTGGCTGTTCTTTTGCAGGTCACAAGTTCAATTCCCAGCACCCATATGGTGGCTCACTGCCATCTATAATGAGACCTTGTGTCTTCTTATGGCATGTAGGCATATATAATAAATAAATCTTTTTTTAAAATTAATTTTATTTTATGTACATTGGCATGAGGGTTTCAGATCTCCTGGAACTGGAGTTACAGACAATTGTTAGCTGCCATGTGGATGCTGGGAATCGAACTCAGGTCCTTTGGAAGAACAGTCAGTGCTCCTAACTGCTGAGCCATCTCTCCAGCCCGTGTTATTTTATCTTAATACAGTAAGAAACCACAAACCCAAATCAAAACAGAATGCCTACAATTTTATCTATCTATCTATCTATCTATCTATCTATCTATCTATCTATCTATCTATCTATCTACCTACCTACCTACCTAGAGACAGGGTTCTGCTGCTGAGTAGCCAGGCTGGCCTGCCTTGGTACATCTACCTCTGCTTCCTGAGTGTTGGGATTACCCTAGGCTGTTTCCCAGTGCTTTGAGGAATTAGCAGATAGAGAACCAGAAACCACCCAGTGTGCTGGGGTCTCCCAGTACCCACATTGTTTTGGCGGGGTGGGGGTGGGGGTGGGGGGTGGGGTGAGGAAGAATGACACAGCTTTCAGCTCCCGGTGGCTGGTGGAGCTTAGAGCAGCCTACTTCCTGCCATCAGTTGTACATCTTGCTGTTCTCTTGTGTGCAAAAAGGAATTCATGTTCTAAATCTGCACCTGCTCCTGTTTCTACTTTTTTATTTGTTTTGGTTTTTTGGGGGACAGGATTTCTCAGTGTAATTGCTGTGGAATTTACTCTGTAGATCAGTCTGGCCTTGAACTCACAGAGATCTACCTGTCTCTGCCTCAGTGCTGGGATTAAAGGCCTTTGCCAATACTGCCCAGCTTCTGCAGAGTTACTTCCATGACTAGGAGAGGCATTGTATTCGTGACATCACATTTTTGGTGACATTATAGAGGAACTGAGATCCCTTCAGGCTTCTGAGGTTTCCCCTTGTGCCCATGTTGAAGACCACATGTGACAGATTGAGGTGTTGAGGTGGTGACACTTGTGTGGTGTCCAGCCCTAATGAGCCTGAGCCTCCTGAGCTGACCTGTGGGGATTTCCCCCCCCCCCCATACCATTTCCGGTAGTGATAGGGGCTTCCTTGCCAGGACTTTTTGTAAATATAAGCCTTAATTAAAGCAGGCTGTTGGAGCCTCCCACACAAAGGTCATTTGTGAAAGGGGAGCTTTTGATCCCTTTATAAGCAAGCCTTGCTTCACCCACGTCAATTGGATGATCCTGTCATACTCAGAAAATAGCATTGCCCTTGGCAGGCCTGGTCACATAGCAGGGAATCTGTGGTATCAGACGTTGAGGGGTTTGGATTCTGCCCTCCTGGGGTGAGCTCTTGTGAACTGTACCTCCTGGTTTCTTCTTATGTCAGTCTGTTTGCTATTCTCAGACCTGGGCCACATTTGTGAATGAAAGAACCACCCACCACCAGCCCAAGGCAATTGCTTTGTTGCTTTTAATAAGGGCCACTAATGAAAATGTGTCCTTTGTTGGGGAGTAGTGCAGATTCAGTCACATGTGAAATGTCAGGGTGAGCAAAATTGTGCACACTCATGCATTCACTGACGTCACTGGCCTGGAAACTACAGGGGTATGAAGTGTGTCTTTGAAGTTGGTATATATGGGAAGACTAGGGGTTGCCATCTGGCACTGTCTGCAGGTCTGTGAGGCTTTTCTAACTTCTGCTGGGCTTCCCAGGGGATCTCACTCCCAGGGTTGTAGCTGGGACTCTGCCGTAGTTGGGGTCTGGTCATGTGATTGCAGCCATCACTAGGTAAGGTTAGTATTTCCTACTCAGGTGGCCCCTTGGTAGGTACTGTTCATAGAAAGGTAGGTACTGTGCTGCTGTTCATAGAAAGAAATATAATAATAATAAAACTAGGTAGACTCCATTTTCTTTAGTTATGTTTTATTTTTAAAAATATTGATGGGGGCAGGAGCATGTACACAGCACAGCACACCTGCAGAGTCACAGATAGCTTGTAGGATGCCATGTGGGTCCCGGGGATCACACATGAGTCTTCAGGCTTTTAGCATTCTTATCTGCTCAGCCACCTTGCTCATCCTGCTTATTTTAGAAAAATGTACACTGTTCACCAGTGCAGCCAGATTCCTCTGATTTGGGGGAAAGGAAATAAAAACACTGATTCGGGAGCCGGACTTCTGAGACTAAATGCTGGTCTTATTGTTGGGTGGTTGTGTGGCCGTCAGGAAATTATGTGGTTTCTCTGTGCTTCGATGGAGCTCCTGTAAGACAGAGATGCACTCTAGGGCGTTGCTGAAAAGGATTAAATGAGGTAGTTCTTTGTGATTGTGGTACAGTACATGATAGTAAGTCCTTATTAAGTACCCTGGTGCGTACTTGTGATCCCAGCTCTTTGGGAGGCTACAGCTAGAAGACCACTTGAGCCCAGAGGTTTGGGACCAGCCTGTGTGACATAGTGAGACTATTTCACAAAGATTTAACAGCTGTTCTGAGGGAGCCAGTGCTTGTCCTGAGTCATAGAATCCAGGTTGTGATTGTATGGCTGTGTGGTAGTTTTGCCCTCAGCCTCAGCTGCTTGTCGCCAGCTTTTGGTGCCTGTTCAGGAGAGTCTGAGCCATGAAATGGTAGAAAATGAAGAAAACAATTACATCCTTTTTGCAGTCTAGGGTGGTCTGTGTTTGTCCACCACTAGTGCTCTCCAGGGTCTGCTAATGGCTGCCTGGATAAGTGTATTTCCTTTTATATCTTACAATACAGTGTTCAGTGTCTGATCCTAAATGCCTCTGCAGATCCTTTAGGGAGCCTGGGCGCCCGAGATCTCACAGGTTAGTTGAGTTTTCCAGTATCATCAGACTGCAGAACTACTGTCTGCTTCACCACAGTATCTTCGAGATGCTTTTTATTTTCTGTCCTTTGGTGTGGAAAATGAAAAGAAAGATCACAAATTCCTCATTATGTTCTGTGAAAGCTATCACCTGTGGGGACGCCATCTTCAGACTTCTGAATTTACTCCTGTTAAAAAAAATCATAGGTGGTAGTAATGCATGGTTAAGCATGAATTACTTTCTAGGGGATAAAAACAGGAAAATATTCCAACATAATGCAGAAATAAAATCACCAACATTCTCTTTTTCATCTTAAGATTATTTTATCAGTGCTGGGATCAAATGACCTTGTGTATGTATAGCATGCACTCTGCCACCGAGCCACAGCCCTCGCCTTGCAGCTTGGACTGTGGTCAGGGTCTGTGTGAACTCACGGACATTGTAAGATGGAAAGAATGTAATAAAAGTGAAGTAACAGCAGTCCCTTGGCTGGAGAAACCTGCCACTGAGCAGTGCAAGACTGTTCCTGTGTCCGGTGGACCCCGATGGTATGTGGGATGACATCACCTCTAAAAAGCCAGCTGAAAAGAGTCATCTTACCACAAAGGTGTTATTATTAAGTAGGAAAAAATTAAATGGGTAGAGTATTGGGTTGGTTACAGCATACACATGTAATACATATATAGAAGTTTTATGTAGTAGCATGAGGTCATATTCTCAGTCTGCAGTAATGTGAGCTTGAGGTTGAATATGAACTACAGAGACTTCCATAAGGCCTGTGTGTACAGTACAGTAAGGTCAGCCATACAGGATATATACAGAAAAACAGGGGAAGCCTGCGCCGCGCCAAACCCCGACCAGCAGAAGAAGACACGGCACCAGGATCCTTCCGTGGCAATTGACCAGGTCCTTTATTGAAAATCCTCGCAGCAGCCGCTCCCAGCCTGTGCAGCCAGCTTTAAACCCCAGGTTCACCACTCAGCTACTGCCACGTGGGCCTCTACCATAGGGCCACGCATACGGAAGCAAGCGAGTCAGCTCCGCACAAACCATATTTGGAGTTGTTTGTCGGAGGAGCACTCGCCGTCGGGGTGGCGGAAGGCGGAAGCCAGCGCCATCTTTAAGGCGCGGCACTCACGCAGCTC
>PVIH01006140.1:0-114704 GCA_004025045.1 Sigmodon hispidus | reverse complement strand
TACTATTTTCTTTGACTGATATATCTATTTGAGCTACTGAGTCTTCCACTTCAGAGATTCTATCTTCCATTTCTTGAACTCTGTTTGTTATGCTTGTATCTGTGGTTCCAGCTTTTTTCTTCAGGTTTTCTATTTCCATCTTTGCCTCATTTTGTGCCTTTTTTATTGCTTCCATTTCAGCTTTTAGTTCCTGGCATGTATCTTTCACAGATTTGTTCATCTCTTCCAATTTTTTGTTTGTATTTTCTTCTATTTCTTTAAGGCTTTTTTTCATATCTTATTTCAGAGCTTCGATGATCATCAAAAAGAAATTTTTGGTGTTGCTTCCTTCTGTTTCCTCTTCATTGCTCAGTTCAGGTCTTGTATTTGTAAGATCACCACTCTCTTCTGGAGTTACCATGTTGTCCTTTGTATTATTATGTAATTTTTTGCACTGACATTTGCCCATGTCTTCAGTGGTTCACAATTAGATGGCTCCTGGTCAGTTGTGGCACTTGGATTTGTGTGCCTCCTATCACCCCTCTGGTCAGGGTCTGAGTCTGTCCTTCAGAGACCCCTGCAGATGTTGGCTTGCTCAGTTCGAGGTGGTGGTGAGTAGCTGTTCAGCTTCCCTCAGCAGGTGCTGAGGGTCTGGTGACCTGCAGAGTTTATCTGCCCCTGCTCCAGAGTGTGCTGGGACTCTGCAGACAGTACTTGTCCCGGGAACGAAACCGAAAGCTATGGGAGCTCTACTCTCCCTCCCAGGCTGGGATATAGGCGCTTGGGCCTGGTGACCCCTCCTCACCTCTGGGCGGTCTGAGTCTGTCCTTCAGAGACCCCTGCAGATGTTGGCTTGCTCAGTTCGAGGTGGTGGCGGGTAGCCGTGCAGCTTCCCTCAGGAGGTGCTGAGGGTCTGATGACCTGCAGAGTTTATCAGCCCCTGCTCCAGAGTGCGCTGGGACTCTGCAGACCTAAAATTATTTTTTAATACTATTATTTATTTACATATTATTTATCATCAGGGTATACATACAGAGGTCAGAAGACAACTTGCAGGAGGCTGCTCTCTTCTTCCAACATAGAAGTCCTGGGATTGAACTCAGGTTGCCAGGTTTGGAGGCAAGGGTCTTTACTCACTGAGCCATACTGCTAAAATAAATATTTTTTAAGAACTTGACACTTGGGGGATGGGTAAGTCTGGGTACACACAAAGTACACCAGAGACACGAGAACATGGAATAGGTCCACTATGGCCATGAGCATGAAGATGTATGGTTCCAGGGTAAGGAGAAAAGGCCTTAGTGAATCAATTGAGCAGAGTGATGCTTGGGGAAAGGTCAAGCATATTTAAATGTTAAAGACAAATTTTCACTAAGACAAAACAAGGAGAAAAGTCTCCAAGTAGACCCTATCTCCAGTTCAGGTTAGCCACTTGGACTTGGGAGTAGGTCCTGGTTGTCACAGATACTGATGGAGATGGCTGACCTTCAGATGAAGGCTTGCCAGTTGTAACAGGTCCTTATCACTTCCTCACTTCACATTCTCTGATAGGGCACTGACACCTCAAACGGGGGACATTCACACCCTCAGAGAGCAACAAAAGCTATGGGATCAGGGAGCAGGCTGTCCCACACTGGGACCTATCCTCCATGGGCTTTGTCTTTGGATAAAGTTTGTGTGCAAAGCTTTCAATTTACAAACTACTTTGCATGGATGTGTGGACCCTTAGGCTTCACCTTCACCCTGTCACAGAGCTAGACAAGATCCACAGGTTCACAAGAGGAAGAGCGGGAAAAGGCTGTGTGAACAGCCTGGAGAGGCTCAGGGGAGAGCTCTGCTGTCTGCTGCATGCCCCCCTGATCATTTTTGCTTCACTTACTCAATCTGTCTGAAATCCCAGCAATGTAAATAATGGCAGAAGGAAGCAATCAAGCACTTCTACATGAGTGAGAACTTGTTCCCTGTGGGAGCGGAGGAGGGAGCTAGATAATTTTGGAGCATGCAGCTTGGGAGTTGGAGGTACTGGGCCTAAGGGCAGGGAGTGGCCAGCACGCAGAAGGGAGTCAAAGCTAACAAAACCGCAAAACTAAGGCACACATTCTCAATGGCAGACCCTGCTCCCAGGAAGTTCTTTATCCTTCCTGCTGGCTCCTGGTCCTAGAGACTAGAGCAGAATTGTTATCGCTCAAGTTCGGAAAGTTTTTGAGGGATGTATTCTAGTTACAAATTAGCTTTTAAAGAACACAGTTAACAACTGCCTTCAACAGAACACAACTCCCTTTGGTTAATCACAGTATTTTGGAAGTTTCACGTAGCCCAAGATGGTTACTCAACCCATGTGACAACTTCAGGAATGTCTCATTTTAAGGTCAAATTCCTCTGATGTATGTAGAGACTTCTTATTCGTTAGAATACTTAGTTCTCTGGTCACCCCTATTAAATGATTAATGATGTGAGAACAAGTCCCCCTGCTGATGGTCACTTGGCTTTTACAGACAGCTAAGCATCTTCACACAGCCAGCCTGGGACCATAGGGCCCCTCTTAGACATTTTGTGGGAGGAGCCTGACCTTGGTTTTAGATGGTCCTTTTGGAGTCTTCTGCTGCTGGCAATTTATTGCTGCATGGAAAACTTACTGTAAAATTTAGTGCTTTGAAGCAATAGCCATTTTTATTGGCTCTCATTTGGAAGAGTGGATATGTAGGTAGGGTTTGGCTGGCTTTTTTCCTAGGGCCTTCTGTAGCATGAAACGAGGTCATTCATTGTTCTTAGCCACCCTGTGGTAATTCCTAGGGTTAAGGGCACTAGTATGTTTGACCTGGCATGAATGAAGGCTAGATTCAGCTGTCCTTTAGAGGTATGGGACTTCTTATCTGACAGGTGGCTTCTGTCACAGTAAACAGAACACAAGAACCTGGGAGATGCTTCATTGCCTTTTTTGACCTTACTTGGAAGACAGGCAGCATCTTTCCCAGTTCCCAGATCCAGCCATCAGGACCATGCAGGGTCCAGGGGACACAAGAAGACTGCATCTCTAGGCTGGGTGTGACAAGATCCCTCTGTGAAAGAGATCATGGGTTTGGAAGATGTAGTGTGACTATCTTTTGGGGAAAAAAAATGGATTGTCATGCCTCAGACTGAAAGTGCCATCTTTGCCTGTTGGCTGCTGTATTATATGAAATAGAAGCAAAAGTATTGACTGACAGGAATTTCTGTTAAATTAACCAAATGAGACTGAGCTTTAGGTCAAGGGCTAGATTAATTTCAACCTGATCTTCATCCTCCCTAGTACGCTAAATAGTGAAATCCAAATTCCGATGTTGCAGTACCCCCAGCAGCTTATCAATCATCATGAGAGTTGTCATAAACATCCTAAAATATTAACATTAATTAAGTGATAAATATTTACCATTTATGCCTTTGAGAATTTCAACATTGTTACAGCTGCAATCAGACAAGCTATGACAGAGTAACAGTCTCAACTCTTGATGGAAAATAAAACAAAACAAAACCAAGAATCACAGATGTGTAGTGTCCTTCATACTGTGAATGAATGGAATTCATAGGAGTGATTTTTTTTTTTCTCAAGGCTTGGGGTGAGCATTCGGGCAAGTTTCTCTACAGGCAACTAGTTACATCTCTTTAATTGAATTTGTTTTTCCTCTGAGAATTGACATTTTCTCTTTCCTGTTAAAGGGCTTCTGTGCAGGCTGCTGCTCTTCCATTGTGTGTTTCCCACAAGCTGAGATCAGGCTGGTCACATGTGTGCTGCTGAATGTGCATGCCGCTGTCGCAGGTTGACACTGTGCGCCTGCATGCCCTGTTCCTGGGGGCCATTAATAAATCAGATTTGATGATTTGATGACATAACCTTTAGATCTGAAATTGCGGTTGTACTGGGCTGTCAGGAACGGCTCCTTTTGTCATACATTGCCAGGACTTATTAGAAAACATGTATTACTCTTTGGTTTCTTGAGAAGTCTTTCTGGTATATTTAAACAAATTCTTTGTACAAACATAGTTGAAATCAATTGAATTGCTCCAATTGTCTTGATTAAGCTTTTCCACCCTTTCAAACTTGATATAAAGGTGTTTGACAATGAGAAAAAGAAGGAAGAAAAGAAAAATATTGAACATTTACTGAGGCATTTTGGTGGTAATTTCATATTTCTTGTAAATGTAAATTCTTTATAAATTTTCTCCTAAGGTTTAACAAATGAAAATAGCTGCAGATATCTATAGTGAAATGCTATGTGTGGTCTGGCAGCCTAAATTTGACACCATTTTGAATTTTCTTTGTTCTTTCTTTCTCATCAATTTTTCCTTTCCAGATGCCACTTATCCAGGGACCAGAAGGCACATGTTGGAATCCTCCCAGGAACACTACTTGATGTCCCCTTACTGACTGGGTCTATGTGATAAGGAAGCCAGGGTGGTAGGATATTTTCAGACCAACATAGCTGTGAAATGCTACTCACTCAATCATGGGCCTACTGTGAGCTGAGATCCTGGAGGTGAAATGGGAGGAGGAAACGTTCTTCCCACCCAGGGAAATGTGTATTATTTTCCAAGAACCAGAAGCCAGGTGCAAAGCCTTCTCATCAGGTAGGACTGCCCCTCGCTAACTCCACCAGCAGTACTGTGTGCTGTTTCCTCACCCAGGGACTCGAGTTGCTTTGCCCTTTCTGTTCTTGAGGAAAGAGAATGTGAGAAGGTTCACATAATTTCATTATTGATTCCTCCTCCTGTGTGTGTGTGTGTGTTAAATGCATGCGTGTTTAGGAATCTCAAAAATACTTAGGAATGATCTCAGTTATAAGGAAAGAAAGAGAATCTCTGATTTTGCACGTTTGTGTCTTTAATGCTGTTAATATTAATTGTCCATAGGTGCTTGATGACCACTACTTAAATACAAGGGAATAAAGGGTGAAAACAGGCTTGTCTGCCCATCCTGAGCAATTTGCTTGGTTATTCTTTCTGCTCTTTTATTTTGTTCTATGACCTATTTTCCCCTGAATTAGATATTATCTCCTTTTCCCCTTATACTTTCCAAATTCTCTCTTTTTCCAGCCAATATTTCCCTGCTTTTTATGTTCATTGCAATCTGTGCCTCAAAATAAACATCTCAACAGCAGAGGAGGGCATAGGACAGAGAGAAGAATGCATTCCCGCCCACCTCCACTCATAATAACAGATTTCAAAGAAAAGCACTTTTGACTTTTCTGGTTTTACCTCTTATTCTATAACTCTAAATGATATGCTTTGCCTCCATCACTTGCTGTCTGGGTGCTAAGTGACACTTTAAGTGTATTTATTGATTTCCCATTATAAAAAAATAATAAGTTTCACTTGCTTTCTGCCCCTTCTTATTTTCAAATTTTATTTGCCCTGTGTTTAGCTCTTCTATCTACTATGGTCAAAACTCAAAATAACATGTCTGTCTTTATTTCTTGGTTCATCTACTTAGTTATCTACTCTTGACTACATACTGAGGACATTTCTAGCCCTCCACTCCTCACCTCTTCTGCTCTCTTTCAGCTGAATCTACCTTTGCTTTTATGTTGTTAAGGTTCATGATGTAGGTATTATTAAGCCTTCCACATTTTGTTTCGATTGATTCCATAATCAAAATAGTTAGAAAAAACATTTATCTTTCTAAGTATGTTATTTAATTAGGGGTCATTTGGTGGGATCCGTGGAAGAAGAGCAGTCATTCTCTCCAAATCTGAATATCTCAAAGGAGAATGTTGAAAATATCATCACACACACACACACACACACACACACACACACACACACACACACATACACACATTCACACACACTTGATTTTATCATATATGGTTTATTTTTTTTCATTTTAGAATGTCACATGTAAGATTATGTAGCCCTTTGTAGCACTGTCCATTCCTAAGTGTTCTAGGATTCCTACATAGTAACCATTCTATGCTTTGTTCCCACTGCACTCTGGGACTTTTTGTTTCTTTATATTTTTCTTTTCTTATGGTAAAATGACTTGCTTGTCCTTTGTTGTGTCCATCTTCATGAGTGGTGAGGTGGATACAGGCTATGTAACCAGCACCAGCCTTCTCTCCCAAATCATCTTTGCTGTTCTTTCTAGTCATACAGACCTCAGTCCTGAGACAGAGAACTAGTGGCTGCTATTGCGTTGTGTCTTCTGGGTATTGGGTAATGTCTGTAGGCCCTTGAAAGTGAGTTCTTTCATGAAACATGCCTTTGAGGTTTATCCATGTTCAATTTATAGACAGTACTTTCTGTTGTTGAGTCATAGTTAACTTTCCAGAAATACCATAGTTCACTTACCACTCACTTCTTTAAAAACTTTTGGGTTATTTCAAGCTTTTACTCAATTGAAATGTATCTGCAATAATGATTTCCACACACATATGCAGATCTAAAGATAATTTAATTGGTATTATCATATGTGGGGGGGATAAATTCTTTCACAGACAAAACAAATAAACAAAATAAAAAAAAAAAAAACAAACTCAGTGCCAGGTGTGGGTTATTTCCTTGGAGTTGCTTGTCAGGGGTGTCCCATAGGCACCCAATCAGCAGAAATTATTGCTATTGTTCTTTGTAACCTTTCAGAACTTGATAACAAAACACCATTGCTGAGGATAACATAAAATATGAAGAAATGAAGTTGGTGCTGGCCTGGAAGTTTCATATTTCCTGACTAGTGTTCACAATGTGGAAAGGTGCTATGCTCACTATGGAGGGAGAAGAGTAAGCAACAATCTTGCCCAGCTGTGAACTCTGCCAGCTGCAGTAATGACTGATCTTCTAAGGAATGCTCTTTGCGCAATAATGGCACAAATATTGTAGGAATAATTGACTTCTTTCTAATCAAACTTAAGGCCTATTCTAGAAGATATAATTAATGTCTGGTACTGTTAACTGAACCAAGACCCAGGGCTGAGTATGTTGTAGACCTTAGGGAAAAACCTACAACTATTATTCTGCTAAATGAACATTAAATTCAATTGCCCCTAAATCCTTATCTTCATATCTATAGCTTAGCATTGCTATCATCTCTCATCAGGGAAGCTTCTTTTTGCAGTAGATAACAAATAATGCAAAATCTCACAACTGGTCAGAGTAAAGACAATAAGAAACTATGGAATTTTCAGTCCTGAATGGGACTATTTGGGACATAAAAACTCAATAGTCTTTATATCACATTCCTTACAGCCAAGGCTCTGGGATCATTGCAGGAAGGGGTGAAAGGTAAGAGCCAGGGATGGTGGGGGAGTGCTGTAAAATAGTGTGTTCTAGATATGACAAGAATCACCTCACATGTGAACCCACAGCAATGATAACTAAATGTCCAAAGCCTGACTTACAAGATCAAACCAGTCAGAATCCCAGCATAAATGGACAGTAACTCATGAAGTCTCATCCCTGTGTTAGGAGCTACAAACAATTAATGGATGCTGGGGAAAAGATAGTTGTTTTTGTTCAAGGTGAAGCCCTTGATAGGCATTTTATGTTTCAGCAGGTAGGCCTAAACCCATGCAAAGACTGAACAATTGAACTCTGTGGTTTAAAAGAATGTACATGTCATTGGGAAAGGAAAGTGGTGAGGTGAGCCTGAGGCAGGGTTGGAGGAGGAGATGGGGCTAAAGGTGGGTTTTATTAAAACCTGTTACATGCATTATGAGAGCAGCAGGCAATAAAGAAGAAAAAAGCCAAGAGAAAGTTTAGGTCCAGACTTTTTTGTGAACACTATTTTCCTTCTCTATGTTAAGTATTTAGGAGAGGGGCTGGTGTGCCAAATGGTGGGTATAACTTGATGAGGAACTGCCAGAGTATTTTCAGAGGTCATATTAAATGGAGCCTACTTATAAAATCCCATTTTACCTTAGTTCCCTCTTCAGAGGTGGTGCCTTCAAATTCAAATATCTTTTGAAGTTCAGGATTCAACATTCCATTGTTGTACGAATTCTGGTTGTGTTGAAAGAGACTCAGAGCCAGATATTGGGGGAAGGCTGAAAAATCAGAGAGAGAAAACACCACAGTCAAATCTCACCCAGCTATCTTCCAGGTTCCTCAGCCTTGTTCCTGGTCATTTCTAATTGGTGCTGTTTTCCTAAGCCTGCCTTAAATACCCTTCTCTTCCAGCTGTATCCCATCCAGGTTAGGATTAAAGGCAGGAGCTACTCTATTTGGTAGTCAGCCTTAAACTCACTCACAGAAACACAGAAAGATCTTTGTCTCTGGAGTTATGGGATTAAAGGCTCAGGTCACCACTGCTGCCCATCCCAGTGCTGGGATTAAAGTTGTGCACCATCGAAGCCCAACTGTTTGGCCTTGTACTCAGAGATCCAGAACTCCCAGAGCTACGTGAGTTACCACTGCTCTGTTATCCCTGGAATTCCTGGAGCAACCTCTGCCTAGTTTTTGACTGTGGGTTGATTTCTTGATATTCCAGGTTTTATTAAATATGTAACATAACCCCACACTTTATCATATTAATTTGGAGAGGGAATGTAACTCTTTGCCACTTCTTTATTTTTCTGTGCTGTATTATATCTTGTTCATTAAAAATTTTTACTTGGATATGATTTATATGTCACAGAATTAACCCACTTAAAAATTAAAATGCAATGGATTTTAATATAGTCACAATTAGACAACAATTACAACAATCTAAATTCAGTTTTTTGTAATCCCTGCTTTCTGGCCACTCCTGTGGCCTTTCATTTGCTTTCTACTCCCATATACATAGAACACCCGATATATATATATGGAATTATATAACATGTACTCAAGTTCCATTCATTTTATTGAATATACATACATTCGCTCTTTTTATTTCTGAAAAATATTCCACTGTGTGGCTATATTTTACATTATGTATCAGTTGATAGGCAACATGGGTTGTTTTCACCATGTGGTTATTATGATTGACGCTATTAGCAAATAGCTGGCAGTGAAATTGCTGCATCATGTAGCAAATCTACATATAACAACTTGAAAAATTGTCAAAATGTTTTCCAAACTTCTGTACCATTTTGCATTCTCATTAGTAGTGCCTGCACATTTTAAGGTGGCCATTCCCTCCGTGGTGCAAATTAGGTTTTTTCCATTTTTACTCCAGAATCCAGAGTGGCCATGTGGCTTCTCAGTGTGGTACTGATGCAATTTACCCTTGAGTAATGAGGTCATACATCTCCCTCTGTCTTTCTGTGTGGCTTACGTGTATACATGCATGTATATGTGCAGACTTGCTGATGGGAATGCTGGTTCAGAACAGACATGGATATCAAGATGTCTTCTTCAATTATTTCTCCACCTTATCTTTTTGAAATAGAGTCTCTCATGAAACCTGGAACATGCTATTTAATTAGCTAGACTGGTTAGCCAGGCAGTCCCAGGAAGTCCCAGTGTCTGTGCTGGGGTTTCACACTGCATTCTACTGTGCTCAGCTGTGTGAGGATCTGAGCTCGGGTCCTCATGATTACACTGAAAACACTGAACCATCTTTCTATTCCTCCCCTTTTTATGTCTTTCTCCTACTGATATGGTATATATTGACCGACTGATTGACAAATCAGCTGTGCAGTTGCGGAATAATCCTCATCTACTCCTAGTATGTAATTCTTTGTATGTATTTGTTGCCAATACATACAGTTTTGTTGGGGATTTTTGTCCTTATTTATAAAAACAGCAGCCAATAGTTTTCTTTGTTTTTGGTTTGATTTTTTTGGTATCATAGTAGCATTGACCTTGTAAAACAAGTTGATAAGTATATATGTTCTTCTGGGTTGCAAAGATTTGATGCTCACTATCAACAATTTGATTAAATCTATTACTAAAACCATTTGGAACTTTCCCTTGCAGTTAGATTTCAAATTATTAACTCATTATTTTTTTTCATTTTTTATGTGTGTGTGTGTACATCTGCCATGGTGCATGTTTGCAGGGTAAAGGACAGCTTGTGGGAATCCCCTTTGTCCTTCTTCCTTGTGGGTCCTAGGAATTGTGAGACTTAGCAGCAGGCACCTTTGCCTGCTGTACCACCTGGTCTAATTCACTGACTTTACTAATTGTAGACCTCCTCCTTCATCTACTCCACTGCTCAGATCATGTGTCTTTCTAGGAATTTATCCACCTTGAGTTACCTAATTTGTTGGCATCTGGTTTACACTGTTCCCTTTCCTGTGTGTGTTGCAGTGTGCCTTCTCATCACTCCCCCGGTTCACACTTGCTTTTAGCAATCGAGTCTTCTCTCATGTCCCCTGGTCGGTCTGTCAATGTTGTTGATTGTTTCAAAACACCGACTTTTACAGTCATTGATTTTCTCTGTTCTCTCCTATTAATTCCATTAATTTCCTCTGCTCTCCTGTTTTCTTCCTTCTGCTGGTTCTGGGCTTCTTTGCCTTTTCCTCCCGGTTTCTTTTGTTGGAAGGTTAGGGTATTGATTTTCCATCCTCTGCTTTTACAATTTGCTGCTATAAATTGTTGGACATGGACATTTTATGTCATACGCTTTCCTGGTAAGTGTGTTTCCTAAGATTTGGTGTGTTTTGTTCTTGCTTTCATTCACCTTAAGATGTTTTTTAATTTCCTTTATGATTTATTATTTCTTCTACTTGTTATTTAGGAATGTGTGATTTAATTTCTACATTAAAAGTGTAAAATACATCTTTATCCATAGCTATTTAGAGTCAAGATTTTGCTTTCTGGCTCAGACTGGTTCCGAACTCATGCTTCCTTTTGTGTCTGCCGCCCAGGTACTGGGTTTGCAGTTATACATGCTATTACATTTGGCTGTAATTATATTTTCTTATTTCACTTAATTATAGTCAAAGTAAATAACTTTGTATTTTTAGATCATTTTGTGATAGTAGTTTTGAGACAGTCGATTCTGTATCCCAGGCTTGCTTGCAAGTCACTTTGTTCCCCTCGCTGGCTTAGACTCAGCAATTCTCTTTCTTTGAGTATGGTGTGAGCTGCCATGCTACCCTTTCAATACTTTAAAATTCCTTGAAGATTTTTTTTTTATGACCAACACTTGATCTGTTCTGGGAGATCTAAACACTTAGAAAGATTCTCTGTTGTGCTGATATTGAGTGGATTGTTCTTCAATGTCTGTCAGACCAGTTGACTTATCAACTGTTCTGTTGCTTTTCTGCCTCTTTGCTCAATCTACTATTAAGAGACCCTCATTGGTGCCTTCTTGAATATTTCTTTGTTGTTATTTGCCTTCAGGATTTTTGGGGTTTGTTTCCTGTGTTTGGGGCTGTCTTGTTGAATTATTTGTTTCCAACAATCTAATATTAATAGAGGTCACTGGGTCTTATGAAATGCTTTTTCTGTATTGAAATGATCAAATGGTCTTTGTTGTCTTTATTTTTTTACCAGATGTGCATCCTTGGAACTCAGTCCTGGTGCATTTCTGTGCTTCCCTGGAATAGTAATGGTGTTTCAGTAGTTTCCAAATCTAAATCATGAATGATATCAGTCAAAGATTTTCTTTCTCAGATTTTCCTTGTTGGAATTTGATGTCAAACTTATAGTAGTAGCCTTATAAAATGAGATGTGAAAATGTGTGTGTGTGTGTGTGTGTGTGTGTGTTTCATATGTATGCAAACACATGTGCATGTGTGCAGAGGCCAACACTAGGCATCTTCCTCTATCATTTCTACTTTGCTTTTCAAATGAGGGATGCTCACTAAACATTGAGCTCATTAATTCAGCTAAGTTAGCTGGCCAACAAGGTCTGAGAATCCTCCCATCTCAGCCTCCCTAATGCTGACATGCAGAAATGGACTGATACACTTATTTTATTATGTAGGTGCTGGCTGGGTTTTCAACTCAGGTCCTTATAATTGTATGGCAACTGGGCCATCTCCCCAGACTCCATGAAAATGTTTTTTGAATCGTGCTTTATTTTTCTTGATTAGTTATTACTGTTTGGTTTGTTAGGCTTGAACTTTCAGAAATCCAGAAAGATCTCTGTCTCCTGAGTGATGGGATTAAAGGCGTGAGTCACCACTCTCTGATTCTCATGGCTTGACTGTGGGTGAGTTTGTTCTCTGATAGTTCCAGGCTAATTTTATTAAATATAAAATATATCACCAAATATTTCTTTTTGTGTAAAAAAAGGTTATAATTAACATCAGTAAAACTATGTAAAATAGGTACAATGATTCTATACAATATGTACAAACAATAATTACATGAGCAATGTCCATTTCATTAACAATTGACAAATTCAAAGAAAATATTCTATTTATCTTATTTTTGTGAGTCTAAAAGATTGTACCTAATTTACCTTCTGCCTAACTTGTATTACTAATTGAAAACTAGTTTTGATATCTCTCAAACTTATACACTTTAACTTCTAAGTGAGTTTCTTTTCTAAAACTGTCACTAGAAAACTATAACTATCATCTTCAACTTCCTCAGGCACCCAAGAAGGAAACAATATTAACTAAGTAAGTGGGACATACAAGCAAGCAAATTTCAAGAAAAAAATGTAAAATAAAGCAGCTGGCTTCCTGGACAGTCACTCAAGGTTCCTCTGTATTTTCTTTACTTGTGGAAACAAGAGCGAAACCTTTTCCCTAATGTAGCACATATCCTATTCGTTATTCTGAGGTCAGCACATCTTTAAAGTATACAAGCTGGTTTAACTCAGTCATTTTTTCCTATAGTTGAATGCCTTTTAGCAGCTATTGTTCCTTTCTCATTAGCATTGAGAAAATTCAAAGTTACTAAAGCTTTATGTGTACTTCTGGAGGTCTTTGTCACTCCTTTCTGTTTATTTAACATATCCTTTAGAGTTTGATTTGATTTTTCTATGACTGATGGTGAAAGGCCATTGTGGGGGAATCCCCACCCCAACCCCCACCCGCAGTGCTTGGGCCATTGTGGGGGAAGCCCCACCCCCACCACTACCCGCTGTGCTTGATTGAAATGTGTTGCACCCTGCTCCCCCACGCCTCCACACCAAATTAGCCCACCGTAACTGGCGCCAAGTCTGCCATGCCTGCAAAGATTAATGCCTACTATGAAGACATTTGGCCAGACCAAATGGCTGTACCTTGGGTGACCCCGCTCCCCCCGCCCTGGTAGAACCACCCCATAAAAGGCCTGTGAGCCTTGAAATCGGGGTCGCCAGCCTCTTCTCCTGCTGTGTGACCCTCGAGCTCGTGTTAATAAAACTTCTTTTTGTTTCCCGATATCGGAGTAAAACTCTCTGTTTTTGGATGCGGACCATAACAATGGTCCTGTAGGATTATTTGGTATACCTGTAATATGCTTTATACTATAATAAACAAAAATTATTTCATTTTACTAGAGACATATACTGGAGCATTGTCAGTCTTAATTTGTATAGTTAGTCCCATGATGGCCATAACTTCTAGCAAATGTGTGATTACAGAATCACCCTTTTCTGAACTCAAAGCAGTTGCCCACTGAAATTCTAAAAATGTATTTATTGTATGGTGTACATATCTTAATTTTCCAAATTCTGTAAAATGAAACACACCTATCTGCCAAAGTTATTTTTATGTATACCTTTATGTTGTGGAATTATGTCTGGTATACTGTAAATATTTATCTTTCCTACTGGTTTACAAAACAAAAAACAAAGCAAAACAAAACAAAACAAAACAAAAAAGCTAATTGGCCAGAAGGCGGATAGGAAGTGCAGGCTGGACTACCAGACTAAGAAAACTCTGGGAAGAAGAGTCAGACAGAGATGTCAGCAGATGCAAAGGAAGGAAGATGAGAATGCTGCTCTGAGAAAAGGTACTAAGCCACGTGGCTAATCATGGGTTAATTTAAGAGTTAAGCATTAGTCAATTATATGCCTGAGACATAGGCTGATCAGCATGAAATTAATGTAAGCCTCTGTGTGTTTCTTTGAGACTTTGGGACTGCTGGTCGAGATCTTGGGGCTAGACTGGGCCCAAGAAATCTATTATTACACCTTTAAGATTACTTCCTGCTGGTAATAAAATTTGGTTATAAAAGGAACAGGTGAGTAGTCTTTGGTTTGTAGCCAAGTGATGGAGAAAACTTTCTTCAACCTTTGCTATTGGTGTAATTTTTAAAAATTAAACTCTGAGGTCTCTAGCACATTTCCTATTAATAATTTATTAATTTAATTATTACCTTGTACTATAGGGCCTGGCAGACCTATATGGGATCAGTTGTGTGTTATATAGAAGGGATGATTCCTATTCCTGATTATTTCTTGTAGCAGAATAAATAATGAAGTTAGTTCTGACTCAACTTTAATAAAATCAGATGTTTCAATGTGTAAAGCAATTCTTTCTGCATACTGAGAGTCAGTGACTATGTTAAAAGGTTCTGTAAAATCTAATAATACCATCATGATAGCATATAATTCTGAATTTTGAACAGAATTATAAGGGTCTCGAGCCACTTTACTTACATTTTCAGATTTGTATCATGCTTTGCCTGATTTGTTTGCATCAGTATAAAATGTAGAGTCTCCAGAAATTGGTGTATCCCATACAACACAAGGAAGAATCCAGTTGGATCCTTTTATAAATTCAACTCTTTTGCTTTGTGGATATTTATTGTTAATCTCTCCCCCAAAAAATTACTACAGGCTCTTTGCCAAGGTTCACTTTTTGCTTCTAATTGATCAATTTCTTCATTAGTTGCAGGTGCAATTTCTTCTGGGTCCTTTCTTGTCAATTGGCAAAGTATTAATTTTCTTTTAAAGAGCAAATCAGAAATCTTTTCCACATGTCTGTAGGGAGCTGCATTGTACCACGCCCTAAAGGTGGCGCTGGTTTCTGCCTTCCACCTTTCTTGATGGTGAGTGCTCTTGGGAGTAAACAACTCCTTATTGGCTGTAGGCGAGGATGGTGGCTTGCTTCCAGCGCCTGGGGACCTATGGGCAATGTCTACGTGGCTTACCAGGATTGGAAGCCCAGAGGGTATTTAGCCACAAGCGGACTTCCCCCCAGGGTTATTTGTCGTTCATGAGAGAGTGTGTGAGAGAGTAGTCGTTCGTCATATGTCTGAGAGTGAGAGTGAGAGTGAGTGAGTGAGAGACAAGAAGATAATTAAAGGCCCAAATAAACTGCAAAGAGAAGGATCCGGTGTTGCGTGCTCCTTGCGGGACGAGGTGGCACGCGACACATGTCTTTATTTTTTTATTCTGTTTGTATGGTAGAAATATCCATTCTGCTATAATATTTTCCATCTGCATTAAAATTTTGTATTAGAATGCTTAGAGGTCAAGATAACTAGAATGCAGTTAAGGTCTGGATCCACACAATCCACATGTGCATCTTGTAATTTCTTTCTATCAAAACCAATTCTCTTTTAGCTTCTGCTGACAATTCTCTTGGACTATTTAAGTTCAAGTCAGCCTTTAAAGTTCTGAACAAATTATCCAGTTCATCATTTATTACTCCAATAGTGGTTCATAAGTTGAAAATGTCTCCTAGCAATCTTTGGAAGTCATTGAGAGTATGCAACCTATATCTCCTATTTTGTACCTTTTGGGGGATCTAATTTTTTTGTTGACCTATTTTGTATTATAAATAATTAATGAAATCTTTTTGTATTTTTTTCAGGATCAATTTTAAACCCCAAGCAGGCAATTTTTTCACTCCTTTAAATATTCTTTCTATTGTATCTATATTTGAATCAGCTGACAAGATATCATCCATGTAATGGTAAATGATAGATTATGGGAATTTGTTATGTATCACTTCTACTGGCTGTTGTACAAAATATTGGCACAAACTGGAGCTATTCCTGTTCACTTGCTGTTACTGAGGAAATCCTGGTTAGTTTTGTTTTTTCCTTTGCTGACTAATATGCTTAAATTCAGCAGGTCGCCACATCTGATCTGAAGTTACATTGGCTGTAGCTTCTTATTGGCTACAACAACTCCTTATTGGCTGTAGGCGAGGATGGTGGCTTGCTTCTGGCGCCTGGGGACCTATGGGCATTTGTAGTTTAAAGTTTCTGGCCTGGCCTGTCCCTGAGGTCCAGACCACCCACAGCTGCTTAGTCCCAATAAAGGCTTATATTAATTACAAACTGTTTGGCTTATGGATCAGGTATATTACTTGCTAACTCTTACTCTTAAACTAACCCATGATCAGACAAATGGCTTAGTAACTTTTCTCAGAGTAGAATTTTTGTCTTCTCTTCTCTGCCTCTGCCTGGCATCTCTACTTTGCTCTTCCTCTTTCCAGAGTTTTCTTAGTCTGATAGCCCCACCCATACTTTCTGTCTGCCTTCTGACTAATCAGCATTTTATTACACCAATAGGAGGGGCAAATATTTACAGTATACAAGAGCACAATCCCACAGCACCACTTTTTATTTTAATCATGTTCAATTAGTGATATTTCTTATAACTTCATTAGTTAATATTATTTACACACTGTATTAGTTATTGAGAGTTTTGTACTATGTGTTTTGATCTTATTTATTCTCTTGCCCATCTCTCCCGAGATCCACCCACTTTCTTACCTAATGACTTTGTGTACTTTTTTTTTTCATTTTTAAGCTCATCAAGGCCAGTTTGTGCTGTCTGAGTATTTTTGAATGTGTTGTCTTCCACCAGACTGTGGCTGGCTTACTAGAAGCTACATTCTGAAGGAAACTTGCCTCTCCCACACCTAGTGGTTAACAATTTCCAATAGCTCCATGGCTAGAGGTGGGATTTTCTATTAACTCTCATTTCCATGCTGGGACTTACATAAGACTTATGTATTCTGTCCTAACCTCTATGACCTCATATATGCCACTGCATTGATACTTTTTCTTTCTGTTCTTACGGTCTTTCTGTTTCCTCCTCCATAATGATCCATGAGCCTTAGGAGGAAGAGGAGGTACATATGTTCCATTTGACAATCTATTATTCTCTGCACTTTTGCCAGTAGTAGGTTTCTGTGTTATTACATTCTATACCACAAATAGAAGCGTCTTAGATGGAGGTTGAGAGATACATTGGTCTATGTTTATAGCAATAATAGTTTAGTTCTCTATCCATTTAGCAGAATAATAGTAGTAGATTTTCCTTTAGGGCTTATGAACTGTCTAGCCATAGGTTCTTAGTCCAGTAATGGTGCCCAATATGGGTTTCATCTTGTGGAGCAGAACTTAAACCTGATCAGAAGATCAGGTTGGTTATTGCCATATGTTCATGCCACTATTGCACCAGTGGGCATGTCTTTTGTGAGGTCAGTCATTATTGTAGCTCACAGAGTTCACATCTATATTTAGTTGATAATTGTTTTTCTTCTCCAGTATGTTGTATAGCATACATTCAGCACTATGAAGACTAGCCAGTAGGAGGAAGCTTCCAGTTCAGTACCAGTTCCATTTCTGCATCTCGTTTTACTCAAGTATGTAATATCTTCCAGAATAGTTTCATTATCTAATATTCTTAAACCTTCATTCCTACCTGCTTATTTTATTTGTTAGTCTCATTAAGTTAAATATTTTTCCATGTTTAAAAAGCTTTCTTATGACTCCACACTTGAATGATTTTATCTGTAGGAAACTTATGTACCTTGTATAGAAGCTGCATTGCCCTAAGTGAAATTTTAATAAATGTTTCTCTACCAGCTGGTCTGAGTGTATCAGTATCCCAAGACCATTTTAATATGTGCTTGTGGTGTCAGGAGGTCCTTCAGAATGCTTAAATTTGGTCCCTAAGACCATGTCAGCGTTAGCCCACAAGTCACTGTGTTCCTAATGAGAGGCCAGACCAGGACAGAAAACTTCCTTCAGTCTTCCCTGTGCTTTTGTTCTGAATCTACCCTTTGTCAGGATTTAAAAACCTTTCGGGAACCTAGTTTTTGTGTATAAGCCTCTGTTCTCTTTTTCATCATAAGAAGGATCAAGACCTCATTTCATTTCCATGAAAGGTCATTAAGAGCAATCCTCTAGCTATTGAAACTGAAGGTGCCCCTAGGGCTGCTGCAGGATCAGCTCAGGGTTTTAGCTATAGTTCTGTTGTTTTGACACCTGGAATTTCCTTACTTGAGACCATCGCTCTCCATGTACCAGGCTACATATAAATATTTCAGCATCTGTTGAGGGGGGTCAGGTTATCTAGTTCAGACTAGTTTTAGAAATAAGTTGTGCCCATTTCATTTGAAGGGGGGTTTGCTTTAATATAAGAAATATAAGTAGACAGAAATCATTTCATCACTATAATTTTAATTGTAAATTCCACTGAGCAATTCTGAAAAATAGCCATCTAGAGCCAGGGGACTCATGGAACACCTTTTTCTAAAAGGAGACAGTGAGTCCATACTCTATTCCTTTGCTTCCTGGAAGAAGCTCTGTGTGTAAACCTCAGGACCCTGCCAAGTGGCCTGGCTCTTGCAGAACAAACTGAGCACAAATTCTTCCTCATCATTTGAAGACCTTGATTATGGACTCTGGTTAAGCCACTTCTCTGTTCCCATTAAAGTAACATGAACACATGAACACCCAGCTTTTATTAAGCCCACATTCTTTTCTTGCCAGCAAGCAAAACTTCATAGCAATGACAGAAGTCACTTCCTTGATAGCAGAGGTAGGTCTCATGTTCAGGAAGTTCAGGTTCTATGCTGTCTAGTCCAGGGCCATTCTGCAGGAAACTGACTATAACTACTGCTGACAGGCATGCTCTGCACACATCCGTGGAGAGGCTGATAAACTGCTCTTTCTCAATTGATCATTAGCTACTGAAAGCTCCGGATGTGAGATTCTGTGGTTTGACTATGGAATATTCCTATAGTTTCTCCTGTAAAACACAAGAACCAAGTTTTCAGAGGTTGTAGAAACTTTGAGAAGTGAGGTCTGACTGAGAGAAGCTAGGGTATGCCTTTGAATATTGTACTTGGTCCCTGGTTTCTGTTGTTTTTTTCTGTAATCTGCCCATTATAAGATGAAGACACTTCTCCAAACACTATTGGCATGAAGTTACTCTGACCAAGAACAAGAGACTAAGAAAATATAGATTGGAACCTCTGAACCCATAGAAAGCATCTTCACTATCTTGATTTCTATATGGGAGATGGCCATAGTAGAAAAAGATACACATACCATATTATGCTTCTCCCTGGGGAGCTGTCGATACAGACAAGGCCACCAAAGAGATACTAACCCTAGACAGTGGTATCTGAAAACAATCACCAAGGTCTGGTTTAAACGATAGCTTCCTAGATGACAGACAAAGCAAAGGGTGCATTGAAGACTTTCCTTAGAGTGTTCTGTTTTGTTGAGATTGTTTATTCAGTCAGATCACTGGATTCCACAATTGTTCTTCTGATTCCGGTTAAGACAAGTAAGGCTCATTAATAAGTATCATGTAAATGGTAGTACTAGCAGATGCTTCTTCCAGATTGAACTTGTTCTTTCTATTCTTTATATATTAATAACTATACTTTTCTTCTCATTGTAATAAAACATTTGAGAAGAAGCAATTTGAGGAAGAAAGGATTCCTTACTGGCTCACAGTTTGAGGGCACAGTCCATTGTGATAGGAAAGTTATACAGACAGGAGTGTGAGGAAATGGTCCCGTTATGCCCATAGTCAGAGGGCCATAAATGCTTGTATTTAATCTCTAGTCTCTTTTGCATGAAGTTCAGGACCCTGGGCATAGGATGCTACCCCACAGTTAATGTGAGTCTCTCCACATCAATTAACTCAATCTAGATAATCCCTCACAGGCATGCGCTGAAAGGTGATTTTATATCCTGTCAAAGTGCCATCAATATTAACTATAACACTTTGGTTCTAATAATTTAATTTAATGGGGGAACATCATTAAATCTGTTGGATTTTATGAAAGCATTTCTTTTTGGAATGAGATACACATGGCTTTTCTTTCCTTTATTTTCTTGCCAAGCATGCATACTGGGATTCAACTTGACCACAATGCAGTTGTAATAGTTGTGGACTATTTCTGTTGAATCAAACCTTCCCTCAAACAGGAAGTAAAGAAACTCACAGGCTCATGGAATATACAAAAAATCCACGTGTGACACCCCCCTCAAGGAGCTAAAATCAGCAAACAATTGCTAGAAGAGGGTCTCTTCCATGGAGTTGTCTCTAAGTGGGACAGTAGACTTCCATGATGCAATTCTTGTGAGGCAGCCAAGCCTGGTGACCTGAGTTTGATCACTGGAACCCATGTGGTGAAAGAAGGATCCCTGAACCCTACTCCTGAAGGTTGTCCTGACTTCCTCATGTGCACACACAAGAAACATAATAATAAGCATTTTTGCAATTTTCAAACAAAGTATAGTGTGCTCTAGTTTGCATATTTGGTACCAAGAATAGTTCTCTGATTATCTAGTCTTAAATGGTGCTAGAACTAGAAATCCAGTCATCTGGGGCTTTTGCTGTTGCCTTGCTTTGTTTTGTTTGTTTTGAGGCAGGAAGACACTTCGTACACCAGCCTGTCCTTGAAGTTACACTCAGCCTTTCAAGTGCTAGAATCAGAGACATGCACCATGTAATCTTTTAAAATTAAATATCTTAGGCCATTTTAGTCACATGTTATTTTGCTTTTTGTCAAATAGTTTTGGTTTTTGCATTTGCATATTGACAATGACTTGACTTAATGTCCCTATAATTCTAATATTTTCTAATATCCTATTTCTTCAAAGATTTGTTTATCATTTTTAGTTGAGCATATGCAAGTGCCTGAGGAGATCAGAGGAGGGTAAAAGATTTGCTGGAGCTGGAGCTGGGGGCAGTTGTGAGCCATCGGATGTGGGTGCTGAGAGCCTGTTTTGGGCCCTCTGCAAGAGCAGTACCCACTCTCAGCTGCTAAGCTATTTCTCCACCCCCTACCTCAGCTGTCTTTACAATTCCTCATTTTTCTTCAGCTAACTTTCACAATATTGCTTCAACCTTCATTCTTACTGTTAGGAATGGACTTTGGAAGTTCATACCTATTTTTATTCTATTGTTATTTAATCATGTATTTCTAAATATACCCACTGTCTTCTTGTATCAAACAGAAAATATAGTTATACATACACCTTGACCCTTACCACACTTCACATTTACATGGAATAATCCAGCCTTTGTGACTAAGGCTTTGTGTTACTTTCATATACTGTATGTTATATATTATGATACCAGGCACCCTCCCTTCTATCAAAGGAGATTTACTCTGTACAACTCATGGTTGAGACTCTCCTCGTGCATTGCCAAGGTTTCATCCTTCTGCTCAAAGGAACCCAAGACAAAGGAATAAAAAAAAATTCTAGCCTTCGTGCCAAGGTTTCAGCCACCTTTGAAGGCCATCTTGGCTTCAAGGGTCCTCTCTTGCAACATCTAAAGTTCTACTTTTCCTCATCTTATTCCTATATTCCTGACTCTCTTGCCAGCCTTCTTCTTGAGAGTATATTCTCATAAACCACTTGTATGCAATTCTCCATCTCAGATCTACAGCACCTGGGTTTCCCCCAGGGTGTTCAGGCTCCTATTCAAATGCTATCTACATAACAACTTGGTTAACATATATATCACAAAATTCACATGCCCACAGGCAAGGTATAGACATGAGTTTTTTGTGATCATGGAGACTCAGATGGAGAAGAAACAGTCCCACCTCTGCTTGTGTCCAGTTGGTGTAGGTAAAGAGTCTCTGGGGTGTCCAGGTGGGCTTTGATACTACCTGAGTTCAGTAACCATCTTCTTTGTTCCTTTTCACTCCTGATAAGGCTGAACACACAGTATCTGTCTATTCTCAGGTCTTACATGAGAAGCAGCTATGATTGTATGATTGTTCACAAAGCCCCGCCTCTCTGAGTCAGTTTGCATTGAGATGATGCTCAGCTTCCTGACTCTGAAGTCCCCTAATGCCTAAGGTTGGTTAAGTCATCACTCCTGATGCTGCTCTGCCAAGTCTGCCTGTTAACTCTGGCTTCTAAGAACCCTCAAATACTGTTTTGTGCTTTGTTTTTATTGCCCACAGATGACTCTCTGCCTCAGAGTGTGAAGGAAAATGTGAACAATAATTTATTTCCTGCTCATGTTCAATTTATGCTTTGAAATTTTATATGGCATAAATGTGTAATGACGTTGTTGCCAACCATATTTTCTCTGACTCTGTTATAACTATCACATTCTTTAGGTGAATTCTTCTCCACATTGATGTCATCCTGATGGGAAGCAAAGAAAATAATATGGGGAACCCTAGGGACATTAAGGAGCGTTGTCCCTTCATCCAGCAAAATTAGAGGCTTGTGGGAGCATTGTCTCACTACATATGTTAAAGGTGAGAGGGCAGTGGGAAAAATTTTGACTTTGTAGGAGAAAAGAGTTTGTTAAGTTCTTAGACAAGTTTAGCCTGGTCGCCCCAGAGAAGCAAATGACACAGTGAAGAGCTGTATGACACAAGCGATGGTAGGACAACATGGGCCTAAGATAACCACCTCTGCTCTTCCACTCTCTGATGCTGTATACTGGAGACAGCATGTGTTCAGACGTGGGTGTGTGAAAGACACAGTCCTTTATAGACAGTCTAGTCAAAGGGCCAGTGGAGTCCAGAGGCCGAAGTTCATTCAATATGAGAGTCACCTGAAATCAGAGCTACACAGATATGTTTTTAGTTTCTTGCTGCCCTGTGAAAGAAATATTGTGTGGGCTGGTAAGACTGGTCTATTCTTGAGCCATTCTGTTGAAGCCAGGGCTGACCATAGAGCCCCAGTGACCCAAAGCAATTTCATATGCCTCAGTTCCAGAGGACTTTGCAGGAAAATGCTCTCTAGGAAAGCTTTAGGATGCTCTCACATGACTCAGTAGGAGAAGATTTTCTTCACCAACTCTTTGTGGCATATTCTCTCAAAGATCTCTGATATTCTGTGTTTGCTTCTTGCTCTTAAACAGAATTGAAATCTGGAAAAAGTAGCCATTGGTGACTCTTCTTATTTTATTAATAACCTGTTCTATTTATGCCCACATACACACACACCCAGGAGCTCTGCTGGATTTGTCATTTTAAATTATGTACAGATCTGGTCTTCAAATGTCAACAGAAATTCTATTTCCTCTGCTGTCTTCACCTAAATGTGGGTATTGTTTTGTAGTGGAGAGCTCCATGCTGACAGTTGGTCTGAGTTTTGGGGTGCATCTCCATAATGAAACTGACTGCTCCTTCAGATCCATGGCTGATCTTCACACATTGCACAGTGTCTCTGAATATACTTCCTTTGACAACTTTCCAACCTCTGATGCTCTTAGAGTTCAGACAACTCCCAGGGGCTTAAGCTCTCATTGAGTTGAAGGTACCTTAGTCATTAGAGAGGTGGTTGGGAGGCAAATCTTGACCTACAGGAGAGCTCAAGATAGTCTACTCTTGGCCTCGTGGCTGTGAACGTCTGGCTCTTCTCTGGGGAAGAGCCTGCCTTCACTTTTTGGTCTTCCTTAGAAAATACTCAGTCCAATGACTCCTCTCTTAGTTTATCACAAACCACAGGGAACCAGCCTCCTGTGGAGCATCATAGCAGATGGCCCAATTATACCTTTGAGCTATTGTCACTGCCCCTGACTCATGACTCTGCCCCATTCTCACCTTCTGACATTCTTTCTACTCATTCTGTCAAGTTCTCTGACATTAAAAGAAAAAAAAATGCCCTCTGAGCTTTTGATCATTAGCACACTACATTAGCATCTTGATTAAAAATTCAATGGAATCTGCATGGGGTTGGTTATTCCTGGCCCAACTGATAGGGCCAAGTAGGATAAAGAGTTCCTTTGAGGCTGCTCTAGTTGTGAGGTACGCTAGTCGACCAGAGATGCAGCATGAAAACCCCTTGTCACCCAGGTCACATGATTAAGACTACACATTTCTGTAGACAAGATGAGTCTTCTCTAGTGCACACACACCAGTGCAGAAAAGACAATCCAAGACTGCCCCTCCAGCGGGCACATTTATTTGGTAGGTGTATTAGCTATATTTCTTGCTATTATAATTAATTAACTCAAAAGAAGCAACTGAAGGGAAGAAGGATTTATTTGGGTTCATGACTTGAGAAGGCACAGTCCTTTTCTCCACAGAAGACATGAAAATAGAAGTATCAGGGCTAGAGAGATGGCTCAGCGGTTAAGAGCACTGACTGTTCTTCTGGAGGACCTGAGTTCAATTCTCAGCATCCACATGGCAGCTAACAACTGTCTGTAATTCCATGATCTGACACTCTTACACAGTTATACATGCAATTTACAGGCAAAACATCAATTTACATAAAATAAATAAATATTAAAAAAGAGAGGCATAATCTATGAAGAGTGGCAGCACATTCTCTATAGTATAAGGCTAAGTTTAGAATGTGATAAGGAATGATGCTGATCTACTAAGGTGATGGTACTTTATTCTTTCCTGGGATCTATGACTTCATTAGCCCCAGCAAGCTCATTAGGTTTCCAGTCAACTTTAGCTCTTTGACTATGTGTCAAGGCTCTACAACTAGGTTTCAGATCTCTAAGTTTCCATAACCTTCCAGAACAGTACTACCAGCTAGGGACCAAATAACCAAATTCATGGAAACAGTTCAGATATGAACTATATAAACAAAAAATTTATACCTAACTCCTATAGGCATGTAGCCATCTTATAATGAAAAATGCATTTAGTCTAATTTCAAAATCTCCATGGTCTTATATTTATGACACTGTTCAAAAGTCTGAGGTCTAGAGTCTCAACCAAGACTGAAGGCAATCTCTTAATGTGAATCTCTGTAAGAAAGAAAGAAAAAAAGCAAGGAAAGAAGAAGGGAAGAAAGGAAAAAAGGAATAAACAAAAACCAACACATATATACACAAAGCATAAAACAATAAAAACAAAAACCAAGTTACATGATATCAACATACAAAGGCACAGAATCAACATTCTTGACCGAAAGACAAAAATAAGAATATAGCAAGAGAAAAGCAGCACAAATCAAAATAAAATCCTAGTGAACAAATACACAACCCTGTAGCTCCAAAGTCTGGCATTTTGGTGGGGCACTTGGTAGCATCATTTAGGATTTGGTTAGCTCTGCTCCTGTTGGTCTATTGCCTGATGCACATGTAGTTCTGTTATGCCATTTTCTCCATGTCTCTGCAAACTTTGGTGTTCTGGGGTATCCATTGCAACATAGGTTTCACCTTTTCTGTTCCATAAATAGCCAATCAGGAGGTCCATGTAGAGAAACCATCCCCCCTAAAGTGAAACTTGACCCAAGCTTTCCATGACCCCCTTACTCTTGCATTTTGCATGCCTGAAAAATCAGCACCCTAAGGCTGATGCTGTCAAGTTATGCTGGCAACTTAGGATGTAGCTTGCCCCCTTGGCCATGACTTTAGCAGTCTAATGCTGGTATAGCTGAACTGAAAAACCTTTCCAAAATGTCCATTTTGGGGCAGAGAAGCCCCATGGAGTCTGAATTCTCTCAGCTACTTTTCTCTAAGTGAATTTGCATTTCTATAACCTGGAGACTTTGATAGATGGTGCCTTTCTCTTTCAGTTCCATTCCTGCTATCCTATTGCAGAGTGTGAAGTGGTTTTTTTTGTTTTGTTTTGTTTTGTTTTTAATCATGCTAGTCTCTTCAGTGATCATCATTTCTTTGTCCTTAACTGCTTATCCCACATACTTAAACCTAATTAAGCTTCTGTTCTTGACAAACTGAATGTCTTAAACCATTCCGCTTCAATCTCCTCTGTCTCTCTCATTCTTCTCCCTCGCTCCCTCTACCAGCCTCTCCCAATCTTTCTTCCTCTAACCACTTTATCTTTCACTATAAATCTGGTTAAGAGCAGTGAGCCCTAATCATGCCACAACCGGGATTTTGGTAATGTCTTGAAATTTCCTTGGCCACACAAGTTTGTACATTCATTATGGATGTGGCCCCACCAGATTTCAGGATGTGGTGTTGTGGAACACTTTTCTCTTGACAGGACATGGCTATTACCATCTTAAGATGGTGGAGTAGTCGTGACAACCTGCAAAGTCTCTCAACAAGACCTCAGAGCTAGAAGTCCAGGGGAAGATCATTAGTCCTTCACCTGAGGTGACGGCCATTCCTTTCTCTCTGCTGTGTAATTCCACTCTAGCTCTATGTGTCCTTAGGTGCTAGTGTATAGAGGGGGGAGATGGAAGGCTATCTGAAGAAGGAACTAAATCTAGACAGCTTTCAACAAGTTGTTATTCATAGAGAGTGAAATGTTTTGGTGACACACCTGTTTTGGAGGTCATCTTCATTTCTGTCAGTAAGCCCTCATAGTTCTATAAATAAACCTCATAAACTCACTTTCCCACCAAGTTGTATTTGAGTTAGTATAATTTCTTAGCCTTGTCATTAAAGCCCAAATCTGAAGTGACTAGACATTTGTTCAGGTCTCTCTAAGCAAAATTAACCTAAGTAAACATAGCTAGATGCTTTGCTAGAATTCACCATGTGATATGTTAATGTGATTCCTGAAATAGTTCTCATGTTCTAATCTACTCAAGCACAGTCTATAATGTATATCTTCAATAACCCCAGTAAGCTCTGATTATAGCATTCCATATCATTTCTAACCTACTGGTGAATTCTTCCACATTTATACCATAAATAAGTTCTGGATATCCTGGAATCATGTTCTTGGATTTATCATGGCAATAACCCCACTTCTGACACCATTTTTATGTTAAGTATTTTCTTATTTGTAAAATAGAATATCTGGAAGTAATGTGAAAAAAAGGGATTTATTTTTGTTTCTGGTTTGAGAAGGTGCAATCCATCATGGCAGAAAAAGGCAAGGAAGTAGGAACAGCTCATGCCGGTGACAGGAGGAATATGAAGTGGCTGACTACACTGTCTTGTCAGTCAGAAATCAGAAAGCGTGGGCCAGAATTTAGGATGACTATACCCACTAGCCATGTCCCTACAGTCCTACATCTGGCTGCTGGGCCCCTGTCCAAAGGTTTTACAATTTCCAGAAACACTACTACCAGCTAAGGACCAAGTGTTTAAACACATAAGTGTATGGGGGGTGGCGGATATTTATGTCATAACAGTAGGGCTCCTGACTATCAGGATTATATCTGTATCATATTTTATTTTAGAAGATTATCACAGGTCACTCTTTTAATTTTTGCTGTATAACTCCTTTCTCTTCCTTTTCCCATTTGTTTTATTTTTCCAGTTTTAGTACTTTAAAAACCAGTAAGTTAAGTCCCCTTCAAACAAATCTAATTGTGTCCTCATTGTAAAGTCATAGCAGTAAAAACATCAAATTGGGTGGTTGATGGTGCACACTTTCAATCCCAGCACTCAGGAAGCAGAGGCAGGCAGATCATTGTGAGTTTGAGGCCAGCCTGGTCTAAAGAATAAGTTCAGGCTAGAACTACAAGCTACACAGAGAACCCCTGTCTCATAAAATTCAAAACCAAAAAAAAAAAAAAAAAAAAAGAAAAGAAAAAAAATAGATGGATTACAGAGACTGAGTATTCTGTGTTTTGAAACTTAAAATTTTCCTTCTGAATGGCTAGATTAGTTTATATTTTGTCCTGCAGTCCATAAAAATTATTGTGCCAAGATCTTATTGAAGCTCTGATTGTTAATTTATATTTCTATTTGTAGATAACTTGTTAGAAAACTATCTAGAAACCTATTGGTTTAAATTGTATGACTTCTAAAACTAAGTGACAGGCATTAAAAAATATTTTTCTCATTATTTATCATATATATGTATATATATATGACTTTTGTTTTTACTATTTCTATATTCTATATTCATTTTCACTCACTAATTGGTTTAGAAGAGCCTCTATATATTTATGATATTGCTCCTTTGTCCTTTTCTATAGTTTTCTCTGTAGATTCTTTGACATTCCAAGTCCTAATTTTGATAGTACTAAGTTAATTCCTAAATTTATAGCAGTGATGAGAGGCAATGATCTTCATCATGACATTTAATTTCGAGGGTGGGGGGTGGAGTCACATAATCAACAAATAAAACATGAAAAATGCCAGAAACCCATCAACATTAAGATACCATGTAAAGCAAGAAAAAGCTCCGAGTCAGTCTGGGTTGCTGCTTATGTGTGAGGATGTTGGGGTGGGTGGCCCTTTCTGAGCAGGAACTTTCGTAAAGAGAATGAGCTTGTGGCTCAGGGTCCAGTGTGTCAGGCTTCTATGTCTCAATGAGAACAGCTAATGCCTAAACTGCTCCATGTATTGAAGGGCAGCAAGAATCCCATTGCAGCTGGCAGGAGGAGGTAGGTGTAAGAAAGAGTGATGGGAATAGGAGGCTGCAGAACCTAGCAGATATATTCACCTGCTCAGAAAAGCTACACGAAAAGATTTAGAAGTTGTGAATCCAGTTGTTAAACATAGTCATTATCAAAGTTTAAATTATATAAAATTAAAAATAAGTATACTGCACCAACGCTCGAGTAGTGTTATTACATCTGAATATTATCTCTCCTTCTTGAGGTTGACAGCAACTATTTTATGTGTATGGTTGAAACACCACATAACCTCATGCATCTCATGTATGTTCCATGGCTCTGCACCCAGTGACAGACAGCAAGCTGGGAGCTTGAAGCTGGCCACAGAGAAGATATATAAGCCATGGAAATTAGCAAATTCTGAAAATCCATAGTGACTTCACTTAGTTGATGGTCTATATGAGTAGTTCTCAATCTGTGGGTTATGACCCATTTGGAAGGTTCACATATCAGATATTTTACATATCAGATATTTACATCACAACTCATAACAGCAGCAAAACTACAGTTTTGAAGTAGCAACAAAGCAAATTTATGGTTGGGAGTCACCACACATGAGGATTTTTCTCAAATTATGAACCAAAACAACCCTTTCATTCTTAACTTGCTCCTGTATTGGTCCAAACAAGACAATGCACAGTCTTTACATATTATCCAATTGGGGCCCAAACCTTGCTCACATCATTGGTAAAGGAAAGAAGGTTCCCATGTTTTACATTGTTTCTTTTTTATTGCTTCAAAAAGCCATGTCAACTAGGAGCTAGCCTCACTTATCAATTGTAGCCATAGATTTACTAAAATTACAAGTCTGGGAAGCAAGTGAAGCTTATGAAATTCACTAATTATATGAAATTTTCAGTGAAGAATAAATACTGCATAGCTCATTGTTAGTTTCAAGTTATATGCAACAGGTCTGCTGTGTGAAGTAAGATTTATAGTAAGTATATTTGTGTATGCACGTGGAGCCATATGTACTTTGTTTTAAACTTCTGGCTGTTGAGCTTCGGTCAAAAGATCACTAGAGCCAGAAATAGATCTATAGAACATTATGGGCTAAAGCTACATTGTGCATATTTATTCTATGTATGATTGAAAGGTATGAGTGGGTTCTGAACAAAGAAAGGATATGACTATGAGATATAAAAGAATCAGTCTGGGTGCCATAGAGAAGATGAAATAAGATGGCCAGAGAGGTAGCAAAGAGAGCCAGAAGTAGTGCACTGCAGTGCCTATGCTCCAGCTATAGAGCTTATTTCAGGGAGGGGCAGAGAATGCTAAGTGGCTATTCTCAAGAAAATAATTTAAATGTGTTCATGATCTTTCCTGGTAGATTAGATGGAGACCGAGAGGAAGAGAAGTGTCAAATCATTTCTGGGAGGCTTCTTAAAGTTTTTGATGGATTTAAAAATAACAAGTAGTTCATAGTAATTTAATGCATATATTCATTGTTTAATGTTTATCTTATGTTAAACATATCGGCATCCTCATATTTTTGTTTGTTTTGTGACAGGGGCTTCCTATGTAGCCTGGATTGACATAAAATTTGCAATCTTCTTGCCTCTACTGCCTATGTGCTGGGATTATAGGTGTGTGCTACCCTGTCCATCATTTATCATTTCCTTATGATGAAAACATACAAAATTGTTTTGTCTAGTTGTTGAAGGATACAGTAGATCTTCATTGACTGTCACCATCCTGAAGTTCTACAGAATATCAGAGCTTGTTTGTTTTTCAGCTTTCCATTGTTGTGATAAAATGCTTGAGACAGCCAGCTTAAAGAAGGAAAAAGAAATAGTATTGTTGTTTCTAAACTATGATGAGAAGAATATCATGGCAGGAATGTGTGCTATAGCCAGTGTTCACCCTTGTGGTTTGAAAAGGTAATGAGAAGGGGGAGAACAGCAATATATTTTTTATGGAAATGACCTATTTCCTCCAATAAGAATCACCTCTTGATGTTTTCAGGGATTCCACATGGTGTCTTCTCCTGTAGACAAAGCCTTCAGTATGTGCCCTTTGGTGGGCATTAAAGATCCAAAGCATAAAACTCTTATCTAACTATAACTTATACTGATCAACTAGCCTTTCCTCATTCTCCTTTTCCTCTCTGCCATTGTGGCACAGGGGGCAGAAGCCAGCCAGCCCGCCCCACCTCACTGTGCAGGTAGTAAGCACCACTCTGATAAACAAATATGTGATGGAAAGGTAGGAAAGAACAGTGGAACAGTATGTGTGCTATAGAGAGAGGCAGGACAGAAGGTAGGGTAGCAGTAACAGGTGTGAGAGAGGGCTCAGATTGGCATGTCATTGCCCAGTAGGGTTAGCAGGCTGGTGTACATCAATCTGGAAATTACACAGATGCAGACTCAGCACCTAAATACACAGCCTGGGCTCTGGGAAACAACTGAAGCTGAGGTGAGAAATGGTTTACTTTCTGGAGTGGACCTCTTCAATGGACCACTGTGGAAGTCACCGGAGACCATGCTGGTGTCTGTGGTCCATGCTACTGCCCCAAAGTATGAAGGAGCCCAAGATCCATGTGAACGTATGTAGTCTGTGCACTGACTAAAGCCTTGATGATGTCCTCAGGCTTTGTTGCCTTGGGAGGCCATGTGGATGTCAGTGACCTGTGTAACAATCTGAGGCCTTGCTATGGTCTTTATTGCCATGTAGGGCCTTTCAGATGTCTGAAACCATTTTGATGCCTCAGGGCCATGCTGCGGGCCAGGGGCTATGTTGAAGTGAGTGGCCCATGTAACTTCCTGGGCCACACTGCTGTCCCTGGCCTGTGTTGCTATTGAGGGCCATGTATGGTTCGGTGGTTCTGATTGTAGCCTTAATAACTAGATTCATGTCTGCAGCCTGTGTTACCATCGAAGGCCATGTAGATGTCTGGAGTCTTTATTGTAGCTTGAAACCATGTTGAGGTCCATGGGAGGCTGTGATGCCACCAGGGACCATGTTGATGTGAGTGGCCTGCACTGTTACCTGAGGTCATGGTGATGTCTGGGTCTGTGCTGCCACTGAGGGTCATGTCTGCTCATGTTCCTACTTCAGTCAGGATCTGTGTTAATGTCCAGGGCTTGTGTTACCATCAAAGGCCATGTAGATGTCTGTGCTGCAGCTTGAAGCCATATTGATATTCACAGGGCCATGCTGTTGCTGGGGCCATATTGATATGAGTACTCTGTGCTGCCATTTGGGGTCATGGTGGTGTGCAGATCTGTGCTGCTGTCAAAGGCCATGTCTGGGGTCAAGGTCCTACTATAGCCAGGTCTGTGTTGATGTCTGTGACCTGTGTTATCACTGAAAAGAGCAAGGAAGCTACTTTTGCAGTGATATTGATGACTGCAGATACACAATTGAGAAAAAGAGGTGGAGGCTTCTGTGACAACTCATAACCCCACCCCCACCTCCCACCCGATAAAAGTAGCAGACTAGACAGGAAGTCATTGAGAAGAATTCTTAAGAAGTGTGATAGGGATGTTGAAGTGTAATTCTCCACAACTGATGCCTTTTGGCAGGGATGGGAGTGGACAATAACTCAGTCCTATTTAAGGAGAAGCATGAGCATTAGACCATGCTCCAGTAAGTATATGGATAACACAAATTGGACTTACTTTCCTATTTTATTTTTATTTTTGTTTGGGGGGAGGTACAAGGGTTTGGGTGGGGGAGAACATGGAATGATTAGGAAATGAGTATGAGCAGGATGTATGATGTACAATTCCCAAAGAATCAGTAAAAATATTATGTTGGAAAAAATCTTTAGATCCTGTATCTGAGTGAGGACATGTGATAATTGTCTTTCTGTGCAAGGCTTACTTCCCTTAATATCACAATCTTTAGTTTCACTCATTTTTGTCATAAGGTTTTTATTATATAATGGTTATTTTGTTTTCTTTGTAATGGTCTAATAGTATTCCCATGATATATAGGCATGGCATTTTCGTTATGCATCCTGTTTATTAAAGCATTTTTCACAATAGCTAAGAAATCTGAGCAAACTACATGTTCATTATCTCTTATGATTTCAATGAGAGCTACTGTAAAGGAGGAGGTACCTGTTTCTGAATTAGGAGAGGTGCATCTTGGGTGGTAAACATAGGGTTTGGCTTTGAGTGTGCTTGTGATTCTCCTGAGTCAGGAGCATGAGAAGTACTCAGGATAAATGAACCATCATATGGTGTTCAAAAGCACAAACAAAGTACTTAAGGTGACCAAGAAAATTTCAGCCATCAGCATGTGAGAGCAACAGGACATGTGAATGTAGTGTCCTGGAGGGTCCCATTCTTAGGTGCTGCAGATATAAAGAAAGACCCAGGAATGCAAAGTCTCCCATCCCTTATGCAAATTGTCTTTGGTGTCTGCCTTTGCCTCCTATTTCTGCACCAGTAAAACATCACTATAATTTCTGTAGCTTTGTGGTAGGTTTTTAATGGTGGATTTTAATATCAGGTAGACTAAGCTCTTGTCATTAGCTTCCCTAATTTTCTCCCTTGTCTTCTGAATTTATTTATCTAGATATACTTTTATATGACAGTGCCTGTGTTGAAACAAGTTGATGGCTAAACTTTATATCATTTTACAATTTAATTGATACTTTATGATATTAAGTCTTACTTTCTTAGGAAAGTGTATTTCTCACCATTTATTCAAATACATTTTTATATGCCTTTGTAAGGTTTTAAAAATCTTTTCTATAAAGGCTCTAAATAAGTTTTGATGAGTTTATTTCTGCAAAACTATATTTTCTCTGTTGTAAATTGAATACTTTCTCTTCATTGTTTTTCTAGCCAGTTGTCGCAAATATATAGGGAAGTTATTCATTTTTGTGTACCCAGTTCTTATTTGCAGACTGACTAAATGCTTTTACTCATTCTGAGCGATCTTTAGTTCTTTAGAGCTTTGCCAGAACAATAATTATGATGATAATTCAAAAATAACAATGTTAGGCATTACTTTCAAATACTTTCTTCTTTCATTTTCAGGGTTGAGATAATTAGCAGGGCCCAAAGAAGACTCTCTTCTATTTTCTCAGAAGCCAGTAGAGAAAGCCACCCTTATTCCAGTGTTAATTGTGTTGTTAGCTAGGTTTATTGAGACAAGTTGCTGTTCATAAGAATCAGTTGCATTCTTGTTAAAAATACAGAAGAGCCTCACAAGTGGTCAAAATGCAGAGAATAAATGACCCACCTAAAAGCTGTATATCCATATCATATCCCCTCCCCTCAGGGCTCAGGGCCCATTGCAGAAGGGGAGGGGCAGGTGTAAGAGACAGAGTTCAGTCCTGAGGTCAAACAGTGTCTTTTGGACATAACTGGACAAATGCACTTACAAACACAAAGTAGCTAAGGTTGACTGTCCGAGACCCACAGAAGATCAAACCATTCAACAGTAAGGCTTGGATTCAGAATGGAAACACAAGCCCCACCCCTAGCCAAGGAACTATTGACAGCTGATAGCTTGGAGGGCAGGAAGAGTCAGTTTTCTTTAGGAGTGTGCTCCCTGTAAGTTACCCAAGCATCAATGAATGACTCTCCACTCACGTACATATAGGGGTCTCTAATTACTCTCTATGGATGAAGAAGAGGAGGAGGAGGAAAAGAAGGAGGAGGAGGAAGAAAGAGGAATGATAACTTGGGAAAGGGATATTGGGCGATATAGGAGGATTAGAAGTAGAAAGAAAATATGATCTATCTATCTATGAAATTCCTATGTATGTGAAATTCTTAAAGAATAAATAAAATATTTTATCTTTAAAATAAATAAAATACAATACAGAGTCCAAGATTCATTTATAGAATCTAGAGGTATGAGATGAATTTCAGCAGTCAACATTTGGGTCTAACAATTTAATCCATTCCATGGTATGCAAGCCTATGCCTAAAGATTCATTCATTATACAAAAAGAGCATTGTCCCGTGTGCAATTGAATTTTATCAAATCCTTTTTTATCCTCCATAAAATATGAATCTTCTTTAGTGAAATAATATGATACATTTCAATGTCAAATCAGTTCAGTTAGGTTATTAAAATGGTCCATTTAATTGCACTTCAAGCAATTAAATTTTTATATCTATAGTCAAAAGCAAGCTTGCTTTAAAAGTTATCTTGGAGTTTATTTTGTCAGGATATACTTTCCATAAACAGGAGTGTCTGAGCTTAAAATAAATCAGAAGTAATTCATATACATCTATAGTTTCATTTAAGCTTTGTACAAATAAATTAATATGTACATATATAAGTTTGTGTGACACACACTGACATTTAAGCTTTCAAATTTATTTCCTTACAAATTTTTGGGCCTAACGCATTATGTATAGTGCCCAATTCAGCTTCCCAGTGCCCCCCAAATTGTTTATCTACTTAGATTTTCTTTGGTCCCCAGTTATTTTTCTAGAAAATTATTATTTTATTTTAGTCTAGCTTTCTGAAAAATTTAGCATAGAGTTTCAGGTAAGATTTCAAAAAAATTTTATTAAAAATTATGTGTATGTGTTCATGTAAGTGCAGGAACCCTTGAAGTTCAGTAGAGTGTGTTATACTCTCAGGAATTGTGGTTGCAGGCAGTTGAGAGCTGACTAATGAGGTTCTGGGAACTGAACTCAGGTCTGCTGTGACAGCCGTACCCACTCTGAGCCACTGATGCATCATCATCCCTCCAGCCTCATTTTTTTTTTTTTTTAAATTTACATCATTTGGGCTGGTACCATTCTTAAGTCTGAATTTTAGTATTTCTAATTAACTTTTATTTAATGAGTGTATGACTTACTTTTATCAGTTATACAGCTAATTGTTGCTATTTAGTTTAGTGTCGACTTTTCTTTAAAATGTCTGTTTAATTCTTAGGTGAACAGTGAGGAGTTTAGTTGTCTCTACTTGTGTTTCAAGCTTTAAGCAATTTGAGAATCATTGGGTTTTAAGATCACTTTGAACTCATCAGTGTGCTTTAACTCAGTTCTAGAGTCTTCTCGATGTTTCCTAAATCCCATTAATATTTGTTCTTCCTCACTACAAATAATGTACTCTAATAATAAATTTCTCCTGAGAATTTCTATAGTCTGACATTTTTATTTGTGAATATGATGTTGTTTGATTATATTCACCCTATCATCCCACTAATATCTCTAAGATCCACTCTCACATCTTTCCACCTCTTTTCCACTTTATGTAATTTCTTGTTTTGTAACCCACCAAGTCCAATTTTTGCAGCCAGAAAATTCAAGGGTGTGCAGCTATCCACTGGAGCGTAGGTAATCTAAGAGGGCCACAGCTTTAAGAAAAATTGGCTATTTGTCTCCTAGAATCTATCAACTCATCAACTGTCAACATCTCAGGAGTAGAAGCTTGTGAGCATCTCCCCTTCTTCATGCAGAAAGTTTGAATGGCTTGAATCCGTACTGGTCTTGTGCAGGCAACCACAGCTGCTGTGTGTTCTTGAGGACAGCAGCCCTATAATTTTCAAAAGTCTTTTTTGCCCTGGTCCTCCCCAACCTCTGGCTCTTACAAGTTTTTCACCCCCTCTTCTGTTATAGTCCCCAGGCCTCAGTGTGATATAGAGGTGCTCAGTGTGATCTGTGGCTGAGAAATCCCCTGACTCTCATTCTCTGCTCTGTGACCAATTGTGAGTTCCTAAATTAACCATTGTCCACAACCAAAGCACTTTGTTTGATGAGGTATTAGAGCTGCACTAATGAAGATGTGAACTGAGAAGAGCTTTCATACTCTGTCCATTTAGCAAGATACTAGTAGTAGGTTCACGAGTGGGGCATATTTACTGTAACTTGCATGTATTTCCTCTTGTGAAGCAGGCTTTAAATCTAAACAGAGAATCACTGCTTACCTCTGAAACATTTGTACCAATTTTATGCACTGAACCCCTGGTCATGTTTAGTCAGATTGAATACTATTGTAGCTCACAGAGCTCACAGCTGGGTAAGGCTGTTGATTGACATTCCCCAACCCCGAGTGCCCTACACAGCTCTTCTAGTACAGTGGCTCTCAACCTTCCAAATGATGAAACCCTTTAATATTGCACCAACTCTAGTTAGCATATCATGGAAACCCTGAGCCAGATACTGAGGAAAAGCTGGAATATCAGAGAGAGGAAACCGCATAGTCAGTTCTTACTCAGCCAACTTCTCAGGCTGAGCAGGGTAAATGTTATCTTCAAGGGTCCTCAGTCTGACTGATCAGTTCTACAGAATGAATGAATCTCTGCCTTCTCTTGCCTTAAATATCTTCCTGGCCCATCTATTTTATGTCCTTGTTCAACTCTGTGTCATAATCCTAGATTACGATTAAAGGTGTGAGCTACTATGGAATGGCTGTTAGGCCTTGTTCTTCCCAGATTCAGTGACTCCCAGAAAGATCCTCAGAACCACACTGACTCTCTGAATGCAAATGCAAAGCAAGGTTTATTACAGCTGTACAGCTGAGCTCAGCTCCCGCCACACAGCAATGCTAGTGGGGAGTGAGCTAGGCCCCCTTCCCAAAAGCAAGACTTTTTAAAGCAAAGATCAGACAAAGATCATAGAAATGCCCTTATAAGGCTGGGGAGTGAGGGGCACAGAGGAAGTTTCTTTACTATTGCTGTCAGGTGGGCAGCTGCTGGCTGATTGGTTGTTTTAGGATGGGGAGACGATGCTTCCCAGCTGGGCTAGAATGCCCTCTGATTACCCAGGACCTTGGGCACTTGGCCTTGGGTGCTTAGCCTTCAGGGTTTAGAAATTTCTCAGGATGGGGGATTAGAAACTTCTCAGCTCCCAAAATAGCTCCCAGGCCTCAGGGTGGAGGGACTTTAGTTTCCACAGCCTTAAACACACAGAAATCCAGAAAGATCTCTGTCTTTTGAGTGATGGGATTAAAGGCATGGGTCATCACTCTTTGACCTTCATGGCTTGACTGTAGGTGATTCTGTTCTCTGATATTCCAGGTTGATTTTATTAAATATACAATATATCACCACACCTTAACACAGTTCTTCATGTTGTAGTGACCCACAACTAAAGTTATTTTTGTTGCTATTTCATAACTAATTTTGCTAGTTATGAATTATAATGTAAATTCCTGTGTTTTCTGATAGTCTTATGTGATCCCTGTGAACTTGTCCTTCTTTGAAGCCCAAAGAGAATATGACCCAGAGGTTGAGAATCATTGTTCTAGTACTATGGAAGCCAGTCAACAGGGAGGAAGCTTCTTGGCCAGCACCAACTTTGAATTTTCACACCCTGTAACCAACATGTATAGTGTTTTCAACAATGTTCTTATCATCAATGTTCTTATCAATGTCTTATCATCAAGTTCTTGTGGGAAAATGATGATAGATGACAGCCTGCACAGTTGGGGTGGCCTCTGGGACATCTGAAAGGCAACCCATGACTTCTAGGGGAAACATTATCCCCTCAGTAGGGTAACTCCAATTAAGCTCTTCTATATAAATGCAGTACAGACCAGTTTTATTCCTCTTGGAAAAGCATCATAGAAAATACATAATCAGACCATGGAAAACAGCTATGTAATCTTTGTACTTAAGGTAAAAATTTCTAACATACAGGCATGTGCATGTATTCATAAACACAAATGCATATACCAGCTTTCCATTTTCCTTACAGTGTCTTGTCTATATAGCCAAATGTCCTTCACATCCTGATGCTTATTGGATATGCCCAATATTTATAGAGGTTCACATTCCTTATCTTTATATGCTTCTGTTATATACAATTTAAGTATTTTGATGTGGTATTTTTCCATATATTATATCTGATGGCCATTGTGTTTTCACAGTAAGTTCTCAGTTTAATCAACATTAAATTCACACATTTTTCATATCACTCAACTTAAATTTTTATCATTAAGAATAACTTCATGCTTCTTATTATTTTAATGCTTTTTCTGGCCTGGTTTCTATTTTTAGCTATAACTATTAACAATCTATATTTAATATTTATGTGTACTTATGTATCTTTGCCACTTTTTCTGATTTTCAACTTTTTCTATATCTTATTTCAGAAAGACACTAAAATGTTGTTTTTGTTTATAACATCTCTGTATAATGGCAGGAAGCTTGGCCTATTTGTGCATATGTGGAGGCTAGGATTGATGTGGCGCCATCTTCCTCAATCATTCAACCTCCTTATTTTTTGAGAAGTCACTGTTTTTCTTAGACTGGTTGGCCAGAAACTGGCAAGGCCATCCCTCTTCCATGTATAGCGTTTACAATGTACATTTCTGGCATATAGTTCTAGGGGATTTAAACTCCTAACTGAGTTACAAAAGAGAAAAGTCTAAATGATTGTTATGAATGTATACAAAATTGAATACCAGTGTCAAAAATCATTATTGAAAAAATCTGTATCTGGCATATCAAATAATCATTGCATTTCAGTATTTTAAAAAACTCAGACTACATTTACTACAGATCAAGTAATGCTAGGTTGCAAGGTAAAAAATGTCTTACCCACTGAGCCATCCCACTTCTGTTTGCGATGCTTGGGATTAGCTTCGCTTTTTAGATTTGATCGTTTTTGCTTATTCCCATGCTTTACTATGAGAGCACAGATGTCTTCATTAGGCTTTTGTCCCGAGGTTGAGATGGCATTTGCACAGTTCTTCATTTAGTAATCCCTAGAACATTTTTCAAAACATTCCTCAATTTATTTTAAAGATTAAATGATACCTTTTGAAGTTTTACTTTAAATAATGAATTTAGTGTTTTCTTCAGCCTCCCATATCAACCTAGCATTACTTGATCTGTAGTAAATGTAGTCTGAGTTTTTTAAAATGATGAAATGCAATGATTATTTGATATGCCAGATACAGATTTTTTCAATAATGATTTTTGACACTGGTATTCAATTTTGTATACATTCATAACAATCATTTAGACTTTTCTCTTTTGTAACTCAGTTAGGATTAACTAGCAGTGATTAGATTTTGTAATTCTTAAACTTTTAGTTTACCCACCAGCTGTTAAAAGTGTAGGGTGTAGTAAACCTTGTAGGCTGAGTCCGTCCAGGACTAGGATAGCATTACCTTTTACACTTTGAGTACAAATTGGTTTTTATATTTGTTATTGTTTTTAAATATTCTTTGCTGAATTTATTCTTTGGCAATTTTATGCCTGCATACAGTCAGTGCATTCTCATTCCTGTATCCACTCATCCCTCCCAACCCCTATTCCTTCCACCCCACCATAAGTCCCTTCCCTATATTCATGGACTCGGGTTCTCGTGGAGCCCAGTGTGGCCTCAGACCTGCTCTGTAAGCAAAGCTGTCTTTGACCTCTTGGTCTTCTGGCCTTCTCCCCACAGTGCTATGATTATCGAGCAGCACCACCACCTGCCTGACAAGTTGGTTGTGAGTTGGACTCTTCTTTTCATCAACATTCTGCATAATAATTGCCTCTTGGATTTTTCAGTTCTTTAAACCTTTTTATTTGCAAAAAGAACATTTATGATCAAAACAATTTTCTCCCTTTGCTGGTAACTTACGCTTTTCCTTTTTTGTCTAGAGGTGATTTGACATGGAGGTTAGATAAACAGAGTTTGATTTAGTGAGATCAACTGTGCTCAAACACCTGGTCAGTCATTTAATACTTGCATGGTTGTGGGCCATTAACTCACAAGCTTATGTTTGCTGGCCTACAAAGTGAGCATGATCAGAACATTCTTTTAATAGGTCAATGTATTAATGTATATGTATGTTTGCACATGTAAATGTTTGTGTGGATAGATTACCCAGGGAGATGAAGAGATTGCAGTGAGACACTGTCTGTAAGACCAGTTTTATATATGCTTTACCTAATGTCTTTATTATCAGTGTTTTCTCTTTTTAATTTTATGAACTTTATTATAAAAATTGCAACTAAGTAGAAACATCACACACTAAAATTAACCAGATGCAAAGTCAATGAACTTCTATACAGTTAGAATTCTATACAGTTAGAATTATTCTATACTGTTAGAATTGGCATTTGAAGTGGAAACTGTTGTACTTTTACATTAGCTTTTATACATTCAGTATTTACTATAGCATATGCACTTATCCACCACTAACCCCAAAACTCCATAATAGAATTGAAACTAGACAAATAGCTTAATATCTTTTATAACTCATGCTCTCTACCTGCATTTATTCCCTTTTCTTTTTATTATATTCAGCTTTTCTTGTCCTCTTTTCTTTTAGTTATACTGCACCGACATGTACAATTGTTTATACACACACACATTATTGCTTAGAATCCGCTTGTGAGAGAGAATATGTAGTCTATTTTTCCAGAGATTGTATAATCTCTCTTCATATTGTACTTTCTAAGTCCACCAATTTTCCTGCAAATTTTTATTTTTTGTTAGAGCTGAAATGCCTGCATGTGTGTGTGTGTGTGTGTGTGTGTGTGTGTTCAATTTTCAGTATCCATTTTTCTGTTGATGGACATATAAGTTGATTCAATTTATTTTTTTGCTATAGTGAATGAAGCAGCAATAATCAGACTGTGTATCCAATTCTTTTGTTCTTCTCTTTGTTTTCTTTTGGTTATTTATTTTTACTTTGATAATTTAAAGAAATGTCTTCTCGGGTCTGGTGAGATAGCTTAGCAGTTTAGAGTGTTTGTTGTTCTTGCAGAGATCTGAGGTTTGCTTCCAAGTACTGATATGGTAGCTAACAACTGTCTACATTAACCAGCTCCAGACGATCCTATGCCCTCTTCTCCACCAACCTGTACACATGTGGTACACATACATATGTTTAGGCAAACCTCCCAAACACATAATAACAATCAATTGAATTAAAAAATAAAATTGTCATTTCTTTCTACTGTTACTCCCCTGGTCATCCCTTACCTCAGTTAGCACATGAGATTACTGTGTCTGAAGTTGGGTGTGCAGTCATCAAGTTGAGTATCTGGGAGACAGAGCTCTCCATTGGACAGCACACCCCTACTGCAGAATCTGTGACTCCCCTCCACCTGCGCATAGGCTCTGGCTAGTGAGCAGGCTCCACACAAGTATGTCAGTCAGTCATGCCTCAGGGCCAGGGTCATCTCTGCCTCTCAAATTCCAACTTCCTTCGGATTTTGATGCCACCTCATGTCCTGTTTGTATTTGTCACTGCGCTGATCCCTCTGTCGCTAATCTCCATTCATCTTCTCTCTCTCCAGGTGACTGGCACCTGAGGGTTGAAATGGTGCTCAATTCATCTTGACCTCCCCCTTTGCCCTCACTTGGCATGCAGTTACACATAGCAAACGTTCGTTGGGTGATTTAAGAATCAGATGCTGAGCGTGGAATTGAAATTGGCCACACACCTTACGGTGGCCCATCTTCTCTTCCTCGGTACCTGCTGTTGGCATCTTCTCCTCTGCGAATTAGCCACACCAGGCGGCGTAGTTGGAGTCCTACAGAATTAGTAAGTGCAAAACTGAGAAAATTTGTTCAAAGCTTAGCCCTGTGCCCTGGTGGGCGCTGTTAAAAGTCAGATTTTCAATCCCTGTGCTCAGATGCCCAGGGCACCGCCTCCTGCACCCCTTCAGGTCGCCCACTCCATAAACACTGCCAGATTCTGGCAGAAGAAAAAACGCCTGCACACTCATATGAGGAAGCTGGAGGTGACAGGGTCTCCTCTGTAATGAGCAGTAGGCTGGACTGAGCACTGTGAAGGTTAAAGGTGATTTCCCAGATGGTTCCACTGAAAATTTCAATTCGCCCGCTTAATTCAGGTAGCCTCATTGTTAAAAGCCGACTAGAGCAATTATGGCGCATGCGCTTCCCTTAGGAGCGCTTTAACAATGCCATTCAACCCTATTACTCTGCAAGTTCCCATTAGGGCATCCTCAGCCCAGATGAGGAGGGGCTTTGTCCTGACCCCCACTGTCTTCCAGGCAGGAACAATTGGGGACTTTATCTAATAAAGATGATAATAATAATGAATTAGAATAGAGTAACTTTACCAGAACTCTAATTGGCTCCAACCCCGTGTTGAAGTTTGATTCTATTTAACAGCTACTTTTAAGCTGCTAAACATGTTCAAATGATTAGATTTGAGGGGATTAAAGAGAAGGATGATGAATTAGTGGCTTATCAATAACGAGAAGCCCCATTTGAGAAGCACTTCGCTGTACCACAGTCTATTAAATAGCTGGGGGCTACGGCTAGAGTCAGATTAAAGCATCAGGGTCACAAGACACGGTGATACTCAGGAATGTCTGGACATTAGGTTTGAATCCCACATTTACTCCACCGTATCTGTGATTTGAGACATGATATTTAACTGGGTAGGGCCATTGTAACATGAGGATGATAGCTGAATGATAATTGGATTTGACTGTGACCGTGCCTGACCTTCTAAAAACACTGCATGAATGAGGCTACATATTAAGAATCTATAATCTGAAAATCTGAAAGTGAGACTGCTGCAGAATGCTAAATTTTAGAGTTTTCTAGCTGTCTTTGAAAACATGTCCAAATCCAAAGTCTTCAAATCTGAAACCCTCTTGGCCCCAAGTACTTTGAACAAGGGCTACTCAGTCTGAAATGTTTGGCTGACTTGCTAAGCCAAACACAGCAGTGGGTATAGATTTGAATATGGGTGATTTTTGAGAGGTAGAGGGAGCATGTGTAAATGTTGGTGTCTGTGTTATGTTGGTGTCTGTGTTGTGTTTGTACATACCTGTATATGAGTGCATGCTTGTGAACACACACATGGGGAGGCCTCTAGTTAACGCATGGTATTTCCTTGACCACTTTTGATTTTATTTTCTGAGACAGTGTCTCTTGCTGAACCTGGAACTTGCTGATTAGGCTTGTCTAGCTAGCCAGCTTGCTCCTAGGATCCTGGGTCTCCACCTCCCTTGTAGAATAACAGGCTGACTGCCACTGCAGCCTAGCTTTGTATGAGGCTGCTTGGGACTCCAACTCTGGTCTTTATACTTGTATGGCAAGTATTTGCCTTATCCAATGAGCCATCTCCAGAATCACCTCTGTTTTTTATTCCAAGTTCATTATCTGACAGAGCTAATATTTTTTTTTAATCTCAACTTTTAAAAGTCTTTTATTTAAAAAATTCCTTTTGCCCATCAAACATATATTGATGACCTCTACACTGAGCAGATATCAATCTGTCCACCAAACATTGGCATCTAAGCAGCAGGGAAAGAGGCAACAGATTGTACTGTAATCATACAGGATCTGTGACTGGGGCCTGCCTGGGAGGCAGCAGATTCACAGAGTGTATCAAGGCCAAGATGGTGAACAGTACCTATTGGTTAAAGCCCAGTCACCAAAGCCAGAAGACAGGAGATGGTGGGAGAAGCTTTCCTGGCAGTGGCAGTGATGTGGTGTATGTGACTGTAATACAGCAAGATGTATCTGGAGCAGAGAGCAAGGGAGGGCATGGAAGGTGAAGTGGAGGCCAGATTATGAAGGGTTCCTATGACCTGCAGTAAGGTTTTGCTCCACAGGGACTGGGGAAGCAGTGAACGGAATTTAATAGAATAATGCCATTGTAAAATTAATATTTTAGCAGGTTTCCAAGTGGAGCAGAGCAAAGCAGGAAAGAGCTCAAGAAGGATGCCCTGGGCCTCAAAACCAAGCCTGTCAGCTCCTGATCAGAGATGGGCTCACCAAGAGGCTGAGAAGGGTACTAGACTGTGCACCATGGGTGGTGAGTTCAGGAGATCATGAATGGGAGACCTCTCAGACATCATAAATCCTACAGTGAGCCACAGCATGGCAACAAGAGTAGATTATGGGTAAACAGTGGAACCAGGGAAGAATGAGAGTCGAGGCTAAAAGTGTCATTGATGGGGACACGGAAGTCACTGGGGATTAAGAGTAGACATGGGCTAAAGTTTCAAAATAGAATTTGGATGCCTGTATTCTTGCCACTTTGATGGCCATGGGGTTGGTTAAAAAAACAAAAAAACAGTGGAAGTAAGCAGTTTTCCATAATCATCTTTGGAGCCAAGAAAAACTGAAACGTACAACAAACCCTCCTCCCTTGAGGAAGCTTGCAGCTAGCTACAGTCTTGCAAGAAGCTGGAAGTGAGATCAGAGACCCAGTTGAAGAGACTGAGTTGAAGCAGAAAATGGCTCAGCCATGGAGAGATTAAGACTAAGAACAATTGTAGCAACAGGGTTCCCAGGGTGGGGGTGCGGGGAGGGGTCCCAGAAGGACTAAAGAGAAGCCAGTAGTTAAGGCAGAGAAGGACATGCCCCTATTTTCTTTTTTGCCATGGCCCTCAACCTATTTTAACTCTGCTGCCATTGGCCAGCCTTACCACCTCTCATAACCCTCCATTGTTGTTCCCACAATGCTACTCTCTCCCAGTGTATATTCAGCCTCTTGGGCCAAGTTTCATTTGTTTTCATTCACTAGGTATTTGCTGAAAATTGCTTTGTGTTTTCCGGCCCCCTCTCCACTCCTCTTGTTAAACATGAGAGTTCTTCATCTCTTTGCACGTTTACTACATGGGCTCTTGTTTGGGTTGGGTAAATGTCCTCGTGGCTTCAATTCCCACCTGTATTCTGAGAGTTCTCTACCAACCCTGATCTTTCATTAAGCTGGAGATTGCATTTCACAAATTCTCACCCTCCTGTACCTAGCTGCTGGATATCCACACTCGCTCCAGGGTGCCCACACAGCATCAGGGCTGCTTCTCCCAAGGTGTTCTCTCTATTCATGAATAGTACCCTGATGCCTCCTTCCAAAGCATGAGAACAATACAAATCCAAGCTCATGCTGGCTAGCATATCCATAATGCTTAGAACAGTAGTCCTTGGCACATGGTTGATACTCATGTTCATTTGTCAAATGAATGAATGAAAGGGAAAATGCTTGGTGTGCCTGCTCCACCATTGTGTACCTTGCAATCAGATCTAAGTTATTGCATTTTGGACCTGAAAAGCAAGTCTCCATAGGAGAGATGTACTTTCTGAGTCATTAGTCTCCTGCTTCAGTGTCCACCTTCCTTGGAAGGTGCCAGGTTTCCCAGCTGTGTACCAGACCTGTTAGTCTAGGTTCACAGGTTTATCAGTTCACACTGTGTGGTGCAGACATCTACACATTGCCACCAGGGGGACATTAGAAATAACAATTCTTTAGATCTTTGAGACTAAAGAACATACAGACTTTCTGACAAATACAAAATAGTGTTCTCCTTCAAACATCATATAACTTTGAACAATAGGCTGCTGGGCTTTATTTGCATTTCCCACAGTGGGTTCTACCCAGTCTAAAGTGAACATTGAAAAAGAAATTTCCATAATCCAATGAGCCTAGAAAGATAAAACATGGAGAATGTGTCTTGAATCATCCTATACATGTAAGTATTAAAGGAACCAGCAGTTTCTTGAGTAAAAATTTTCAAAGCTTGGCTCCATTTAATTCTTCATTTTGCCCCATTTCTTTTAAAACATGAATTCTTTTTTTAGAAAATTTCATTGAGCAGCCAACAGAATTAACATTCTGTGAAACATTATTTAGGAACTAGAGCGTTACACTCCTTGAAAGTGGGTCTCGCCTTTACCAAAAATGTGTAAGATACTTTTAGAAACCATACGTTGCCAGAAGGAAAGTAGTAAACATGAACCCCGTGTGAAGACGAGGTTGGCAGTCTGAGCAAAGCTGTTGATGTTGGGTGACAGCTAGACACCTTAGTTTCTACTAGTAACTTATGACCAGGAGGTCCGATATGCTTCAAAGGTTAAGAAAACATGATGGAAGGGCTGGAAGGATGTCTTGGTAGGTAAATACAAGACTGATAGCCTAACTTGGATACCCAGAACCTATGGCAGAGGGAGAAACTAAATTCCCAAGAAGTATCCTCTGACCTTGGGAGATGTGTGCACTGTAGCACACATGTTCCTACACACACACACACACACACACACACACACACACACACACACACACACACAGAGAGAGAGAGAGAGAGAGAGAGTACGTATACAATAACAACACAATAAAAATTTAAAAATGACAGGAGAATAATTTAAAATTTAAATTTTAAATCAATTGTACCTACTATTCTTTTGGAAAGAAAGGAACAGAAATCTTCCTGTTATGTCAATCAGTAGTGAACTTTGTGATCTAGTCAGAGTTCACTAGATATGTGGGAGCTCAGTGAGAGAGGAAGTATGGTAAAATGTAGACCGGACTGTGTGTTTATCATGCTCAAAACACACACTGTGCCCCTGCCCTTTGCTTTCACTTTTCCAGAGAGCTCAGCTATGCTGGAGTCTGTCTCCATGAATCCCTGGCTGGCCTCACTGCCCCTGCCAGACAGCTGTGCTGACTCAGACATTTTGACACAGCTCTCTGGCCCCAGCATGCTGTTCTTTGCCCAGTGCTGGGAGTCAGAGCAGCAAATGGAACTTCTGTTAGATGCTAGTAGGTTGATAGTTTTCATGGTCTCCAGTGGGATCTTTCCACAGTGCACAATTCAACGTAGTCAGCAATTTGACTGCATGTTTGGTTCATACCAGAATTGTGATTTCTGCCCCCCTATAGGCTACAGAGAGTATATTTAGAGATGAGACATTCTAAGGGGTTGTAAACCTGGTGGCTTCAGTTCCTTGGTTCCAAGTGACATATGGTTGAGAGTCTAAGGTCAAGTATACATTTGTAGTTTAGGAAGTCACATATTTTTTTCTATTTATTAAGTCTACAATTAAGTTCACATTTTTAATTTGATGTCTAAAAAATACAAATATATACTATAAAGAACTGTATAAGAAAAAGGCACCAATAGACCTGAATGCAAGATACTAACTGCAGCCTGACTTTCTTTTGAACCTCAACTCCCAAATAATGACAAAGAGACTTCTTATTAATTATAAAAGTTTGTCCTTAGCTTAGGCTTGTTCCCAACTAGCTTTTAAAATTTAAACTGTTTACATTAATGTATCTTCTGTCACATGGCTCATTACCTCTCCTCAGTACAGTATGTCTCACTTCCTCTGTGTCTGGCTGGTGAATTTGGCCTCTCTAATTTTTTCCCAGAATTCCTATCTCTTTCTGGAAGTCCCACCTATCCTCTCCTGCCTATCTGTTGGTCATTCACCCCTTTATTAAACCAATCAGAAGATGCATCTGCACAGTGTACAAAAAGATTATCTTACAACAACCACACTTACTAATCCTGCTTAAAACACGCAGTGAAATGGACCAAGCTGTGTGCTTGCTCATCTCTGTCAGCAAGGGTATGGAGCAATTAATTCTTCAGTGGAAAGTAAAGACATGGCCCTCATAGGAGTCAAGAGTAGAACAGTGTCACCAGGATCCAGGAGGTCAGAGGGTAGAAAAATCTGCTGATGGGGTCTTACAATACACTTAGAAAGAGATGTCTGGGTTTCTACAGGCAAAGTGAGGTACCCATAATTACAGCAATTCATGTGTGTCAAATTGGAGAGAGGATTCAGAATGTTCCCAACTCTGACAATCCTTGGTTTGTGGCCTCAGCATTCTAAGACCTTCATTGGTCTTCACCTTCTCTATGTATCTGTTTATGTTCTTCTTCATCCAGTTTCCCTTTGCCTCACAATGCAAAAGATACTTGTCACCAGATTTAAAACCCACAGAGATGTTCAGGATGAACTTCAAATGATTGATTATACCAAAAGGCCTTTTTGCTAAGTAAGTTATTCAGTTTCCAGAAACTGGGTAAGCACATGTCTTTTGGAGACTCCCATTCAACCCACTATTCTTGGACATTTCCTATTTTGGTGGTCATCATCCTTCATGTGCACCCGGATTCACACCAGGTGCTAATCCTTCCATGTGAAGGAATTCCTCCAGCCAGGAATCAGTACCTTCTCCTTTATCATGTCTGAGGTAGTCCTTTTGACTTCATTTTTGGAAGGTACTTGTCTTCAGGTGTGAAGTATGGGCTGACACTTTTGCTTAGATACTTTATATACATCACCCATTGTTACTGCCATACGCTGTCCCAAGGCAGAAGTCTCCTGTTATTTTCAGTTAGGCATCTACTCATATACTCCATGTTCTCTGCTTTCCTTTGGCCATCTGTTGTAAAAGATTTCTGGCCCCATTTGGGCCAGAAGTTTGGACTTTGTCTGCGGCAGCTTTCCCCCCCCCAAAATGATTTAGACATTTATATTAATTTTATATTGTTTGGCCTATGACTCAAGTATATTATTAGTTAGCTCTTTCATCTTAATTTACTTATTGTTAGTAATCTACATGCCATGTGTCCTGGCCCGTGGCTCACCTGGATTCTTTACATGGTTTTTCCTTGAGGGTCAGATGGAGACTGATTGACTCCGCCTTCCTACCTGTCTCCACTCTGATTTCCTGCCTATTGCTATGGTGCTCACCATAGGCCAAAACAGTTACTTTATTTATATACAGAAAACAGTCCTACAATAGCCGTCTCTACAATTGTTCTATTTATCAGTGGCTTTAAGCAATTTGATCATTTTGCATTGCTATTTCTTTCATCGTGTTTACTTATGCTTCACTAAATACTTGGGACTATAACTCTAGATAGTTTTGAGGAAAAAAAAGATGGAAAAACTTTTCAGACATCAAGACTTACTGACATCACAGCATGGAGTCATCTTAAGAACAGAAAAGACCAAAAGAATAGAACAGAGAAAAAATTTTGTAAATGTTTCATGTGCTCTTTAGAAAGAATCTTCTAGTATCAGAATGTTAGTGTTCTCTCTCTCTCTCTCTCTCTCTCTCTCTCTCTCTCTCTCTCTCTCTCTCTCCTATGCATATGTGTATACACATACACATATTTATATTACATATACACACATATATGTAATCCAAATCATCATTTTTATTGATTGGATTCATTACACATTATATCCTTTTGTCCATTTGATGAGTGGTTTATTAAAATCTCTTATCATTCCTTTTCAAATCTCTGTTTGTTTCTGCCTTATGCAGGTAATTTCTGTGTTGTTTCACATATAACTTGTATCTCTCCTTTATGGGATGTGTCTAAGTGTGTACCATGTTCTGGTTTGGCATAACACTCTCAGGACTGAACATCCCTCAGATGCTCCTTATTCACAATTCCTATTTTGTTATTGCTTCTGTGAATCTGGCAAATATCTTCCCTTCTCTTTCTTCTTTCAGTAATTTTGAGTCACCGTTTAAGTGTGTCTCTTTTGATTTTGTCTGATGAGTCAGTTTGAAAAATAATTATTTTCTTTTAACAGGTAGGTGAAGCCCATTAACATTTTAATAAGACTGTTATGTTTTGTCTAATTCAGTCATATTATTTTATGTTAGAATTACCAAGTATGACATATTTTTGTTGTGTTTGTTATTTTTCTTATGGTTTAATCTTTGTCTTGTAAAAATTTTTAATAATTGTAAGGGCTCATAGTTACATTTGTATTGATATTTTATAACCCATCCTTGTGTATGTGTGTGTGTGTGCGTGTGTGTGTATGAGAGAGAGAGAGAGACAGACAGACAGACAGACAGAAGTGACAATAATAAATGTGTGTTTGTTTGTTTGTTTGTTTCTGTCAGTATTTAATCTAGCCTAGTTGAATGACAGTCTTTCAGTGTTCCTGTCTCTGCCTCCCATGTCCCAGTAAAGGCATTCTAGGTTTATAGACCCTGTGTACTGTATCGGCTTCTATGGTAGTTCTGGGGTTCTCAGCTCAGGTTGTCGGGTTTGCATGACAAGTGTTGTATTCAGTGAGTCTTCTTCTCAGCCCTCTATACTTTCTTAATGTGACATTCCATCACCTAATACATCGTTACTAATAAACTTTTAAAATCATTTTAATTATGTGTATATGTGTGAGTCTGTGTATGGGTAGGAATGTGTGAGCACCGATGCCTCCAGAGGCATTTGATTTTCCTGACACTGAACTTACAGTTGGTTCTCAGCTTTCTCTGTGTAGGTGCTAGGAATGAAACCCAGGGGCTCTGGCTCTTAACTGTAAGCCATCTCTCCAGTCCCACAAATGGTATTTTTAACTGCCACCTATTAACAATGTAACAGTTTGTGAAAAAAAAAATCTATTCCAGAAATAAGCTGTTAAACAAATTGAGCAAATTTATAACCATTTGAAGAGTTACATTTTTTCCTTACTTCTTGACCTAAATTTAAAAAGCAAAATAAATACTGTCATCCTTAGAAGAAAATAGGTAAACTAACTATATAACCTTGAGTAGGAAAAAATACTTTAAACAAGTCATAGAAAGTACAATCAAACAAATATACTATGAAATGCTGCTATGATATTCAATATCACCACACCGAAATTAAAATTGAAAATATCTTAGTAACTAAAAGCATGTGTGAGACAGGGACATTTTTCAAATCTGTGAATCCACGCAGTAGTTCTGATCCTTTCTCCAAAGCATAGAGAATATCGAGATGTAGAACAAAAGAAGATTAAGGAAATAAGCTTAACTGGGAAGAACCATTACCAGACGTTCCCAATGAGCACCACATTAGTAAGAAATAGGATATTTGGTAGCCTTCTCTTTGGGCAAATTATAGAAAGGCAGGAAGATACCCAGCCTCACTGGCTATTACAATGTGCACATTGAAACAATAAGTGCAGACTATTCACAGTTTGTAGATTGGTAAGTCTGATATCAGACTAAATCAGTATTATGGAGATGTAAGGGAGATGCTGTCAATTAAAAGCTCTTGATGACAATTTGGAAGGAGCAAGCAAGTAGATATAGTGACTATATGTATGTATGTATATTTCTTGTAATGATCTATGGTCTTATATCCATGTACATATAGGCAGAGTAAAACAATGGACTTAAAAAAGAACATGCCTTTGGAGGAGAATAAGACTAGAGAACTGCAACAGGAGTTAGAAGGGAAATGGGAATAAACATGATCATATTTTATCATATACCTCAAGAATAAAGAAAAATTAAAACAAAATGGGAATCATATATGAAAGACTATTCTTAGTATCATTTTTCAATAGAGAAAATGGAAACAAATTCAAAGTTAATCAACAGGAAAATGGAGAAATAATTTATAAAGTTATTATACACTAGATATTTGTAATAGCTGGATGATATAAATCTTTATGTATCTACATGACTAAATCTCAAAGACATCATTGTGAATGACAATGGCAACTACCAGCATAATATACAGTGTGTGTGAAACCATTCACATGTACATGAAGGACGACAAGCATTAGCTTACTGACATTTACAGTCTGCAAATACATAGCATCAAGCAGAGATCAAATGACAAATTCTGAATCCATGCTGATGGCTAGTTCTGAAATGGAGAAAAGAAACATAATTGTGTCTACATGTGTATTTAATCTAAAAGCAATCTGAGGTAAATACTTCAGACAACTAGAATGTAATATGATGGATTTAGGGACAGATGGATCTTTATCATATTATCTACCTTTAAAAAATATTTTTCTTCTTTTTGATGCATATGGGTGTTTTCCCTGTATGTGAGTCTATGCACCACATGCTTTCTGTGGCCACCAAAGTCAAAAAGAGGGAGGCCTTCAGAACCACTGTGATGGAGGTATACATGACCGTTAGAAATCAAACCCTGATTCTCAGGAAGAATAGTAAGTGCTCTTAACCTCTGAGTCATCACTGCAGCCCCCCTGCCAACCTTTTATGTATAAAATATTATATAATTTATATGAAGATAGACACCCTGTGTTAGCGCATCTGGCCCTAAAAGCAACAGAAAATAAACTTGGAATAAAGGCCTTGTGGACTGACAGGTCATTTTCTTGTCTTTGAGTGGGAAAGATATCAGCTCTTGATATAATCCGAGCTCCTTCTGATCCAGATAGCCTGGGTTCATAGTCTAGCTGGAAAGTTATCAACCTCTCTCTGGTTGTTCTGCCATGGACTGGTGATGGTTAGCTAACACTGAAAGTGATTACTGTGTTGTTACACTGGTGATAATTCCTTCAGAGATTAATAGCTAAACCCAAGATCCTGAGTCTTTGTGGGAGAATGAAGACAGTAGGCTGTCTGTAATGCTCGTTGGTGATTTCTCCATGAAGCCCTGGCTCCCACGCTGTGGTTGGCTGTAATTGTCAACTTGGCATCACCTAGAATCACCTGGGAAGAGAGTCAGTCTACACTGGGTGGCCTGGGGTCATTTCTGTGGGGGCTGCCTTCATAATGGATATGAGAAGACCCAGCCTCCTGGGGGTGGTACCATTTCCCAGCCAGGGGACCCCCAAACTGTATAAAAATGAGGAGATCAAACTGAGCACAAGTGATCAAACCCTTTCAAGTCCTTGCTGGCCTGACTAGACTGCAATAATGAATTATTTTCTGGAATTGTGAACTAAAACCTTTCCTTCTTAACCAATTTTGGTTTCTGGTACTGTGGTGAAATACCATAAACAAACAACTTGGGGTAAAAAAGAGTTTATTTGGTGTATAGACTGTAGTCCATCATCAGGGGAAACCATAGCAGAGCTTAGTATAGGAACCAGGGAGGGATGCTGACTACTGGGTCGCTTCCCTGGGCCTTCTCTGCTGCCCAAGGGAGAACACTACTCACAGTGGTCTGGACCTTCTTATGTCAACTATCAATAAAGAAGATGCTTTCAGACAGGGCCACAAGCCAGCCTGACCTAGGCAACTCCTTATTTGAGATTTCCTCTTTATTGATGGTTCTAGACCTGCATCAATTCAACAGCTGAAGCTAACCACAATACTCCTGGGCTGTTTTTATTAGGTATGGTATTTAATCAAAGTAATAGAATTGAAATTAGGGCACATGGGCAGCACAGAGGTCACTCTATTGGCTTCTTTCCCTGTGAATTGTATTTTAAAGGGCTTTTACAGACTTTAGCTTCTGATTAGGGTTGGCTAATGGGAAGTCTGTCCTGATAATAGTAGGCTCAAGAAATGAATTTCCTCTTCCTGTGAGGTTCTCTGGGTTGGCTGCATCTCCTGGTTAAAAGTCTATTAAAGTGACTTGCCTACATGACCCTCTTTCCCTCAGCCACTTGGTAATTTCTCTGTGTGTTTCTCTCTGTCTCTCCTTCCCCCGCTTTCTGTGCATGTGTATGTGTGTGTATGTGTGTCTGTCTGTCTGTCTGTCTCAGTCTTTGTCTCTCTCTGACTCACTGAATGCAACCACCTGAGGGTTACCTTAGCTTGCATACTGTCTCCTGTGGTTCTTCTGCCCCCACCCAGCCTCTCATAACGAGTCCTCACAATGCTCCCTTTGAATGCACTTGGTCTTCTCCCCACATCCTGACTGGACATTCAGGCCTGTGTTCTTGCTACACCACAGGGCTCCAATGTTGATGGAATGTCAGCAATAAAGTCCTCCACTTTCTCAAGAAGAAACTTAAGTGCAAGAGGAGGTTGGCAGTGTGTGTGTGTGTGTGTGTGTGTGTGTGCATTTATGTGCATTAAGCTTTTTCTTCTTGCTGACTGCTCAAAGGGAGACCTCAGCTTTCTGGGGTTTGCTGGAAGGACTAATGTCCTTCCTCAATTTACCTATTTTCTGTTCAAGATCAGCCATGCTCCCATTGCCACTGATTTTAAAGGAAAATGCCTCCTTGATATTTTTCTAAAGTTTCTAAAGTTCTAAAGTTTCTAAAGTTTACCATTTCAGCCCACTATTGCTGTGTATAGTCTGTTAACATGCCATAGGGGCTTGCTGCAGTTGGTAAAGTGCAGCATGAAAACTTGAGATCAGGTCCTCAGCACTCATGTAAAAAGCCTGGTATGCAAGCATGCACCTATATCCTGGTCCAGAGAAGGCAGAAACAGGAAACGCTCCGGAGCTGGCTCAATCATTCAATCATTGACCTTTAGGTTTAGTAAAAGAACTTGCCTCCAAAATTAAGGTGGATATATATACATATATGCATATATATATAGTTAACTTTTGATCGCCACATGCATGTGTGTACACATATGCACATATACACAGACAAAAACACAAAACCCTGAAACTGTGTAGGTTTTCAGGGATCCTTGGAAAAGGTTTTATGAAAATGGAGCAGTTTATCTCCTGTCAGCTAGTTTATTGGAGATTTCTATAAACATAGTTACCATATAGTGTCTAAGCACTATAGCAGCCTGGAAGCTGTAGAGGTATCATGCTGATGTTTAGAATGAACACCAGACTAAATGAGTTGGCTGAGGGGTGCTGAGGGCTTGCTTCTACCTTGACTTTCACAGCAGGACATGGAAGCCTTTTATCTTGCTTAGCTCTGCCTTCCCATCCGGGCTTGCTTGGAAAACACCAGCAGGGCCAACAAGAGAGCTCAGAGCAGAAGAGAGATCTGAGGCCTTTTAAAGATCCTGCATCTAAGGAAGGGGCTTCTGTCTCACAGGAAGAAAGTGTACAACCAGCAACCAGAGAGAGAGATGTCAGAGAAGGGGGGCTTTCCTTGGCTATAAGGGCTTTCAGGAATGGATTGAGGGGGAAACAGACCTGTAAGTCCTGCAACTGACTCTGTGACAACCATGCTCAGGCTGGGTATGTGTGTCACACAGAAGGTCAAAAGGGCAGGAGCTTCAGATACAGCCTGAGTTTTTAAGTAGGACATTTTTTTCTTTATTTTTAGTTAATTAGTTTGTGTGTGTGTATGTGTATGTGTGTGAATGAGAGGGGGGAGAAAGGGAGAAAGGGAGGGAGGGAGGGAAAGAGAGAGAAACCCTGTTCATGTGGAGGTCAGAGGTCACTGTGGAGTGATTTCTCTTCTTTTGCATACTTCTAGAGATCAAACTTAGGCTGTCATGTTTGTATTTTTTACCTTCTGAACTATTTCAACAAACCAGGACAATCTTTTCTTATCCTAATTTATTCTCCAGCTGCCCATAGATCTGTACCTCTGATAAGCTGACATTAAAATAAGAAATTGAAGTTCTCTTCCCACTGGGAAATCCCACGGTCTTCTTCCAGACTCCCTCATGACAGACTTACCGGTCAGAGGCCTGCCCTGACCATAGCACCCTGCTGCTCAGGGACCCAAATGCAGCAACATAACAGGGAAAAGGCAGTATCTCTGGGCTTTGTCCCAGGAGTCTGGGCAAACACCTGAATAAAGATTCATCAAGAGCTCTGTGCCACAAGGTCACAGTCCTTGGGTTCTCAACTGCCATCAGCCTCTGCCTCTGTCTGGATGGTCTTGCCTTCTGGTCCTGCACAGAAGCTATCCTCACAAAAATTATAGACCTGTTTGCCCATGCTCACCTGACCACCATCCTGTCTCTGGTACACAACTCTCACACTATCCACAACTACAGTGGTTCCTGTTTCCCTCAGGATAAAGCTTAGGCTCAATAATGAGGCTAACAAGACATCTGTTTAAATCTTCACAAAAGCCTTCTACTTAGATTTCTATTGATGTGAAGAGACACCATGACCAGGACAAATCATGAGGAAAATAATTAATTGGAGGGGGGAGCTTGCTTACAGTTTCAGAGGTTCAGTCCACTGTCATGGTGGGGAGCATGGGGGCTGAGAGTAGGGTGGTGTGCAGACAGACACGATGCTGGAGAGGTAGCTTGAGAGTTCTACATCTTGGAGGCAACAGCAAGTAGACTGTGACACTGAGCAAAGCTTAAGCAAAAGAGACCTCAAAGCTGGCCCCCCATGGTGACAGACTTCTGTTAACAAGGCCACGCCCACCCTAACAAAGCCACGCCTCCTAATAGTACCAGTGCCATTGGAGGTCATTTTCCTTCAAACCACCATCACCTTCCACCTCTTTGGGTCAATATAAACTCAGTTTTGAGGATGCAAAGGTTCTGTAACGTCTATCTGGGCCATCCCCTGCGCCTGGACTCCTCTTCGCCTTCAAATACATCCTTTAGGTCTCAGCCACATTCATGCTCGGCTTTCCTGGATCAGTATGCTCATTCTTCAGATCAGAAAACTGAGTCCCAGACCCTAGATCAGTTGATTGACCTCACCAGGAGACTGCAGGCTTTATAGTTACGCATTTCATCTTATTTAAGAAAACTCTAATTCTTGGTTCTGGTTTCTCTCCCAGATCTTTGAGTGTCCTGAGAGAGTGGTTTGGAGGCTCTCTGAGCTGCCATGGTCAATGTCTTCTCACCTGCCTGTGGTGCTTAGTTGTCCAAGCATATCAAAATTTTTTACTCTTAAAAAACCATTTTTTCTATCAATATTTGATGAGAGTAATTTCAAAGACTTGTTTAGTAGGATCTGCACATAAGGAGCCCTTCTGAGTATTTATCACGCTCGGGGTATAATTACATTCAAATCCTGAGACACTGTTGCTAGGTTACTGTTGCTCTAGGTTCCTCTGACTTCCATGCTTGAGGTGCTTTGCCTCCCCCCCTGTGATATTAGGGGCAGGGACCAGCGGGTTGGGGCTTAGCAGTCCTCTAAATAAAGGTGACAGCAGAGTCTCTCACACTGGAGGGAGACAGGACTAGAGCAGGGGACATGTGGAACCTCTTTTCCTGGTGGGAATGGAGCTGTGAAATACATCAAGGTGTTGCTGCAAGCAAGATTAAAGGGGCGGGACGATGGGGAGGGCAGTCGCTGACTGTGAGACCCCAGGAGGGATCATCTTCAAGCCTTCCTTCCGCCTGCCTGCTCCCTGAGAAGGAAGCACTCATCCTACATCCTCCGAGGGCCTGAGGAGGAGTTCTGTTCTTCCAGCGGGAGGCTGCCCTTGTTCAAGGACACTGGCAGCTTCTGACAGCGAAAGGAACTGAACTGCACTGGGCCCTAGTAAGGGTCGTGGGGGAGGAGGGGGGATCCAAATGAAGACCTGAAGTCAGCCATTGCTCCCACAAGACGGAAACAGTGAAGTCACTCCTCTTCTCTGTGGCATCTATGGTTCTCAGGTGAAACATGGTATATGCTAGGGGAGAAATGGCTCATGTCTTGACCTCAGCTCGTTTTCCGGCCATGCCCCTGGACTGTATGGGCAGGGATGGGAAGCTTTTCGTTCAATCCTCATATTAACATAAGGTCTCAAATGTTGACGATTGGTATTTTTCCAAATGAAGCAAAGGATACAATCATTGCTTTTTCTCTGTGTGTTTCTATCTCATATTGTTAAACAAATCAACTTGTGAAGTGTGCATCTTTAAAATATACCACACACAGTTATGATTCTTGACAATATTTTTTTTAATCATCTAGGACCTTTGAGTGTAGGAAATAGCTGTGCCCTTACCTCTAAAAGCCTGGTTTAATTTCTCTCCCCAAGAGCCTGACACCTTGCAGTAAATTGTTAATCCGTGGATGTTGTCTTTGTGGCTACACATTGATTAATGGCTGGTCAGGGCTGAACCCACACGTTTGTGTTTAATGCGCCACTGAGTCAGCACCACTGGCCTTGGGGAAGGAAAAAAAATAAAAGGAATAAAACCCAGGCGGGAGATTCAGATAGAGTCTGGCACTGCATTTGCATTTCCTGACTCTGCTGCCCAATCTATTTCCTACTGGCCTTTAGAAATGTGTTAGATTGAATTGTGTTTCCTATTGCAAGTTTTAAATAAGGTGGATGATACAGGAGGCATAACTATCCACAGTCCCCTGGGTAGCTGTGAACACACTTTCAAACCTCAGAGCAATTTCCCAGGCATTGCACAACAGTAATTGCTATTAAAAAGAATATATCCTCTTGTATGCACGCAAAATACCCGTAGCTCATCAGTGGGGAATATCGATTGTTGTCAATTTTTAATGCAAAAAATAATTAAAGACTTAGCATCTGTTCAAAATATTTACAAACAGCTTTACCGTTGGTATTTATCTTCACAACCATGAGCAAGATCTGGAGATAATTGTTTGAGACATCAGCTGGGTTAAACACACTTTGTGTCAACATTAAAAGTTTGTAAGCTCTCACTGTGGGGAACAAGCTTTCTCATTGGTAAAGAATGTGCTCTAAACTGGTTAAGGCTGGTTTCCCTACTAAATGACAAAGCATTCATGGCTTCTGAATGACATTGGGGAATGTGAAGCTGGGGTCACCTTGGTTAACTTATAAGCTTTTTCAGATAATGTGTTTTCTGTTAGTTTCTTATCAACAAAGAGAGTTTGGGTATTGCTGGATGCTGGGCCTTGATTAGATTCTTAGGAAAATTTCTCTGTCTAGTGAACCAGGACAAGACAAAACTAGATGGACCTTACATCAAATAGGAACTTGCTGTTGGGAAGTGAATGCAGCAGATTTGGAAGAACTGAATCCAGGGGATCTAGAGACTGAGAAGTCATTACCTCCAAATCTGACAAGACAAAGGGAAAAGGAGACAGAGGGGTTGGCACTCCAGAACTGTTCTAACTGGTGAGAGCAGAGACCAGGGTGGGCATGTCCTTTACCAGTCATGTCCTTATTTGAAGCAGAAGAATTCCTCACATTACCTTCTTTGTGTTCAGAACTCTAGTTAAGCATCTGCATCTGTGGCTGTAGCTAGAAGTCAGTGAGCTTGTGTTCCTGGGAAATATATTGTGTGGTGCCAGACCCTGAGCTATACAGTGGGAGGCAAGGAAGGAATCTATTGGCAAACTCACCATGACTGCAGTACCAACTTAGACAACTACATATGGTGTTAGGTCAGGAAGGGGGCAGTGGTAAGACTCAGAGGAAGGAGAGGGACTTGAAGGATCCAGAAGATCCAATAACAAGGCTAGAGTCAGAAGACAGAAAGACATCAACACTCAAAATTGCTGAAGGTAAAGCCCAGCATTGCAGAAAGGACTGCTCTGAAGTGGTAGGAGACAGAATCGGCTGGCTCTCTATGAATGACTAAAAGGCTAAACCTGAAGTCAAGAAGGGAGAGAGCTGTCATAGATTGCATGCTGAGGAAGCCAACCCAGTGACAGAGGTTTCCATGTAAGATGCTTCTGAGTGAGTGTTCTCAGGATCCATCTACACAGGAAAATGGAAGGAACTGAGAGGAGACAGAAGGAGTTGGGCTGTGATACAGGAGGTAAAAACTGGACAGGAAGCATTGCCATGCACTTAACCTCCAATAATACATTTCATCCAATGGGACTCAATCCTCCTAAGGTGCCACAACATCTCAAACAGTGCCATCATCTGAAGACCCAGCCTTCAAACATGGGAGCCGATGGAGGAAACCTAATGGTCTGTAATGTTCCACTATTGGCTTCTAGGCTTATAACTGTCTCATAATACAAACTGCACTCAATGTAACTTCAAAAGTCATCCTAGCCTTATAGTTCCAATAGCATTCAAAAGTTTAAATTAGAAGTTACTTATGACATAGACTATTATATTTATTCAAAAGGGATGAGTGGGAACATAATTAGAGAAGTTGGACCAAAATAAAACTAAAACCTCACAGAGCAAACTCCAAACCCTATAGTCTATGTCCAGAGCATGGGGCTCACAATGGCATTGCTGTAGCCCCAATGGGCATGGATGATTCTTCTTCTCTGGTTTTAGTGCCCAAGCTACGTATGTGTGCCCTACTTCTAGAGCTGACTCCACTCAGTGCCTCCACTTTTCCTTTTCTGGTATCTGACAATCCTGGCATCTCCAATATCCTGATGCTTTCAATCTGAACTGAGTCTATACCTTCATAGATTTATACACAGCCTCCTCATTATGAAGGAAATTACCCTGCTATACATTTCCTGGCCACTGCTTTCTGCAACCTTGATGCAAGCCTCCTTCACTCTTAATCTTGCATGTCTACAAAACTAGCCATGGACAATGCTAAATTCTGGTGCTGAGCTGTGATGGTAGTCTTGTTCTCTCTCATGAATACAGTGGCCTCCATGTACCATTGTTGCTAAACCTGTGTCAATACTGCTGTTGGTAGCTCTTCTCAAGTCATGAATGCAACACATGCTGCTATGGTACCCTCTGTGCACACTCTCATTTTAAACAAACTTTCATTTTATAAGCAGAAACCTTTAATGGATGGGTTCTTACCTTTAGAATGTCCTTTCTACTGTCTCAAAATATCTTCTTAATGGGCCAATCTCCCTGCCCTTAAAAGTGCCTTGTAGATATCCATGCAGCTTTCCTTGTCCACAATTCTAACTGTGCACATTCCTTTCCTCACCAAGCTGTATGTCTTTCCTATATTTCTGCTTCACTTTCTGCTGTCTCTCACTGTCAGTTTGGACAAATGTGATGAGTAATACCACATCATGAATCCTATGCTGTCTTAAAATTTTATCAAGCAAATTAGCCTAATAATTTCTAACCGAGTCTTGCTCAAGTTTTTAGGATGGGGCAAAACTCAAGTCAGATTCTTTGCCAGCACTTACCTGTAGTAGTTTGATTAAGAATGGCTCTATAGGTGCATATGTTTAAATACTTAGCCAGCAGAGAGACACGATTTGAAGAAATTGGGAGGTGTGTCCTTGTTGGAGGAAGTGTGTCACTAGGAACAGGCTTTGAGGTTTTAAAAGCCCATGCCAGGACCAGTGTCACTCTCTCTTCCTGCTTCCTATGGATTTGGATGTAGAACTCTCAACTACTACTCTAGTACCATGTCTGCCTATGTGCTGCTATACTCTCCACTATGATGACAAAGGACTAAACTTCTGAAACTATAATCTAGCTCCAATGAAAGCTTTCTTGAGTCTTCACTGTCTCCACTCCCATTTGTCTTTTCAACTCCCACCAGCACAGCCCAGTAAAGTCTATTGTCAGCATTCTTGGTCTTCTTAAGGCTTCCACTGCCCACAGAGTCAAACTTTTCCATAGTCCCCCTTCAAAGCAAATGACATGGTCAGGTTTATAGAGCATCAGTCTCATTTCAGAGCACCTGTTCCTGTAGTGGCTCCTTTTTCTTATCCCTCTACAAGCACATGATGATAAGAAGCTTAAGGGAAGAGGCATTTGTTGCAGCTCATGGACTGAGAGGATCTAATCCATCATTGTGGCTTGGGAGTAGGTGGCTTAGAGGCAGGAGAAGTTTTCAGCAGCTGCTTATGTGAATCTCAGCAGACATAGAAGTGAAGATGGACCAGGAAACAGAGCCAGACAAAAAGCCTCCAGGCCAACTATCATGACCCAATACTCCCAGTGGACCTCTACTCCAAAAGCTTCCTCAGCTAGCCCAAAATAACTGCCATCAACTGGTAACTAATTAATCAGTCACATAAGCCTATGGGAGCATGCCACAATTGAGCCATAACAGGTGATTTGGGGCTCATGTTTAAAGAATTTATTCACTTCTTGGTAAACTGTCTCCTCTTACTGAAAGGTATAGAAGACTTCACCAACTTATGAGCCCTGGTGGATGCATCTAAATGCAATGGATGTTCACTTTTCTAGTTTCCCTATAGCCTTTGAGTCTGCTACAAGTAGCCTACATTGTTGTTGCCACAGTCATAGGGCATTTTAGTTGTGAAAGTTACTCTGTCATAAGCAGTGGTGGGAGCCTTGTCCAGCCTTGGTACTGGTGACTCTGGAGGGATGTTGGCTCTTTCTAGAGTTTGGGGATCACAAGTGAGTCTTTAGTCTAAGATCTATTGTGCAGTGAAATTTTGAGTGCATTTTGAATATTGCTTTTAGCTGCACAGTTCTGTATCTGGCTATTTAGGCTTTCTGCCAGTTCTATGGCTACTAAATAGCCTTTAAAAAACATGATAGAAACAATTTCACACTTATAAAATATTGCAGAATTATTACAAAATTTCTATAAACATGTCCCCAAACTATTAATTTATTATATTTTTTATTATGATTTTCCTCTTCTTTCTCTCCCTCATCATCTCGACTATCTAAACCACTACAGTATTTTTATATACTATTTATAAATAGATGTTAAAGGAATAGCTAAAAGAATGGTAGATGAGACATTTATATTGTCCCAAAATGTATTCCCTCAGCTATATAGAAAGAGGCTTCACAGTGAATCGAGCTGGCAGATGCCACCTTAACCCAGCGATCAAAGCTAACATCCTGAGTAATGGAATAAATCAACTCCAGGTGCCTCTTGATGGGGTGCACTGAGCTGGACATACTGTCAGTTCTTGGCATTTGTACAAAAATACAACCTGCATTTACTCAAAAGGAAACATCAGAAGAAGCCAAGCTAACTTCGTTTTACCAAAAAGCTGGCCCATTTGCCCCAATACCATTTTAATAATTATTTGCAATAATTTATCCATGTATTTTATAAACTGCAGAACATCAAGCCAATGTAAGACAGCCCCCCCCCCCGCCACCTCAGGAATAAAGGACTGTTAGAGACAGAGACACTGAGTACAGTCATGACTGATTCCTTTGTGTCTCCATTTAATGTGTGCTCTGTGGTTGCAAAACTGTGGATTATTCATTCTTTATCTTATGGTGCAGTGTTGGTAATGCACAGTACAGACATGGGCAGAGAGCCACATTGTGCCCAGTACAGAGCACCCTCCCCATCATAAACCACTGTTATATTGGTTAATCCCTGGCTCTGAAATCACTTTCTTCATCAGTGCAATATGGACAATAGCAGTGAGCAATCTATTGGCATAGAATTAGAACTGAGTGAGTTCTCAAGAACAGAGTGTTTATCATCATCCAGGTTCTACCATGAACTTGGAATAAATGTAGACTGTATGTGTAACTCGAATGGCATTGGTTAGGGCGATATGCTAAAGGTCACCAGGGACCTGAAAAATGCAACAAATCAAGTCAATGCTTGTCCCTGGCACACCAACAATCTCCTCTGGTCTAAAGCACAAAGAAGTAAGGGCTAGCAGAGAGGTCTGACAGGCTGAAGACCAAACACCCACTTCGCAGACAAGGAAACTGAGCGTGAGGCAGAGCTCTTCCATGCCCTAGATCAGTGTCAGTTGCTGCTCATAATAGTGCCCTTTCTCTTTTCTGGGTTCTGCCACCTCCACTTGTGTTAACCTTGGCATCTGGGGAGGTGGGCAGGGAGCTCATAACTCAGTAATTGCCTTGCGGATTTTATTGGGCCATATAACGGCATGCTGTGCAAACTTTCATGAGTATTTATTTTATAGTGTCTACTGGAACCATTAACACTTTCATTAGCCAGAGTCAAGGGCTATGAGAGTTTGGGTTCCCTACCAGGATCGATTTTGCCTGTAGATTTTACATAAAAGTTTATGAGAACATTTCATGTTCATGTCAAGGCAAGCCAAAGTTCTCTATTCTTACAGACTTGGATGGAATGAGTGCCCACGATTCATGCCTTTCTGTGTGAGATGGAAGGAGGTAGGGCTTACCAGACTGAGGTAAGAGCCCACAGAGGTATATCAATTTATTAAGAGGTGCAACTATTCTGTGGGGAGTGGGGTGGGGAGGACAAACCCCAACCACAAACTGTTTCACACAGTTAACCCTGTCTCGACCACCTAAGAGAGCATCCTACGACTCTCCCTCATCTCTTAAGGAGTCATGTGGATAGACAAAGCCAGGCCCTAGGGCTTGTATCCCAAAGCCATTGGCTCAAAGGAATAATTTCCCACAACACCAGACCATAAGCACATTATGTTATCTTTCCTTGAAACTCACAGTCCGCCAGCAATACTTGTCTCTGAATGACCCTGTGGTTCCTAAGACACACTTTCATTTGGATTTCATAATCTGGACAGTGAGGTGGAGATGTGGAGGATCCTCAAAATACAATATAATGACTACTTCCTTTGAAAGACTGCTTGTATGATCTAGCTGACTATACCTGATAATATTAGGATGCGGTTTTAATGTCCTTTGTGTCTGTAGAAATGGCTCAGGGTTTGCTTATCAGATTTTTAAAGAAATCATTGTGTTGTGAGCTCAAGCGGTTAAGAGCATTGCTCTGCTTGAGTGAAAGCAACAATTTGGAAGAAATGGTTCCATAGAGAAGCCAGGACTTGGGAGTTTGTTCCTGGCTGTGTAAGTTGAGGACATAAATTGTTTTGTTGACTCAGTGCTGAGAAATGTCACGCAGCTTGCCTGGTTCACACAAATAAACTTTATGCGCATCTATTGACATCCAAATGATATGCAAGGAAATGCTTTAAGCACTATGAAAACAAATGCAAGAATGAATTGAATCGTACTTGTTAGAGATGAGACTTGTTTTATTGTTTCTTAGTTCTTCGTGGATCTTGCTGTTGTAAATGGAATCTGTTCTCTCGGTTCATGGCCCATTTATCATCATCTGGCCTTGCTAGACTCCTCTCTTCCTTCCTTTATTTATTTATTTCTTATTCTTCCTTCACTTTTTCATCGTCTCTTCCCCATAGGCAACTGCATTATTATTGCATTTGATGTTTGTCATTTTGCTTGCCTACATTTTCACAAAATGTTTACAGTTTTGCTGAATGTAGTTTAATATATGTAAATGGTATTGCATTATCTAATCTCATTTCATTTCTTCCTCTTGCAACTAAACAATATGTTGTTAAGATTCACTCATGTCAATATGCTTGAATCTAATCTGTTGCTTTCTAAGTGCCGGATTATGCTCCACTTTGATTTTATTCATGTAAAAGAGTATCTGGAGAAAGAGGTCTGTCTGGACTTCAGGGAACAAGGGTGCTAATCTGGAGAGAAGAGACTAGAATCAGAGGGTGTGCAATTAGGACAAAATTCTAATAATCTGAATAAAATGTAACCAGGTCTGGTAGTGGCAATGGTAAAGAGTAGATTTGTGTCATTATTTAAAGTTAGAAAAGAGGTGAGGAGAAATGAGGTCAAAATTTATGTTAGGATTTTATAGCCTAAGGGATGTGATGATTTTTGGTGCCAAAGACTGGCAGAGAAAGCACAGAGGAAGGCAGGGTTGGGCCAGGGAGGAAGAGGGGAAGACATGGCATTCATTGGTTCATTCAAACACACACTGAGCATCGATTGTCCACCCAAGAGTGAACTAGTCTACCAGGAAAGTAGACCTAGGATGGAGATTGACGAAAGGATCATGAAAATGATCACAGCATCACATGTTATTATAATCAGGGACCCTGGAAAATAAAAATAAGTAGGAACTCAGGAGAATGGCCCTCTGTGTACATTGCAGTTGAAATCTGCTAAAACATGGATGAGATCCAGGTGACAGGGAGGAGACACTTTATGCAGAGAGACAACAATAAGCCAAGGCCTTGAAGCAGGCATGAACTTTGGGTCCCGCAGATTTTGCACAGACTAGGTCCTGCAGCAGCTATGTGTATGTGCAGCCCTTGGAGTCTTGGTCCAAGATCAAAGGAGACTATTTGAAGGTGTTAACAAAAGCTCACCATTGTCTGCTGAACGGAACTATCATTGCAAGCTGGAAAAGAGATTTTGGACAGTGGGGATTAGATTTTCTTAGAGGACAGATAGGGTAGAGGAGTGGCCATGATAGTGAGAGTTTGTCTTATTGGGGGGCCTTAAAGAAATGAGGGTAGCTGAAGTATGTGTGTGATCAGGACAAGTGAAGCAGAAACTATTGTAGATGATACCAAGTCGCTATATGTATATAATCTGGTAATATCTATTATTCCAAAAACAACAATACAAAGGAGACTCGGAGGGGAAGAAACGGAGGAGGCAGCACGTAAGGGAGTGCCACAGAGCTTCTTCCCTAACCATGCTGCAGGTCAAAAGGGACTGAGTTATCTCTTCATTGTAGGGTCTTCCCAGCTGGTCACACCTCGACTGGATCCGGTTGCTTGACGTCATCAGAATTCACCTGGGTAACTTCTGATTTCCCACTATAAGGAACAATATTCAGACTGTGCCAGCACCTGTAGGCTGAAATCTAGAGGGATGCTACAGAGAGCATTAGGCCACGTGATAGAGGGCTTAAAGGCCTTATTTACACTGCTGTGCAAAACATAGATTGGGAGAATGTAAGGAAATGAACCAGACTATTGTTTTCCAGAGGAGGGGTGGGGTACTTGGATTATGGACAGAGGGAGAGGCGTGGTGAGTGAAGCAGATCACTTTGACAGATGCTGAGGTCAAAGTCATGGAGCTTGAGATAGATTGGAGGGGTCTGTATAAGGGTCCCTGTGTCAGCAGTGGCCAGATGAGCTTGAAGTGCTTGTCAGATATGCAAATGAAGGTGTCCAAGTCGCCTGGATATGACATTCTGACACGTAAGAAATGATCTGCAGGTAGGAAGGTCACTTTGAGTCACCTGTACTTCAGAGAAAGAGAAGACTGTAAGAATAGGCAAATCATCAAGAAGACTATGTAGGGACATAAATTGGAAAATGCCTATTTGGAAGATAAATTTTTATTGGAGATTTTAAATTGTGTTATTCATTTTGAGACTTTCAAAGTGCAGTAGCAAGCAAAGAAAATATAAGATAATCTCATCTTCCCACCGCACCGTCATGAATATATTGGTTATGTCTGCTGCGTGGAAGAGAAATGAAAAATTACATGTCCCCTCCCCCAGCTGCTAGTGAATAGTCTCATGGGTTCAGGATGTCAAGATACATTCTTTGAGACCCTGACTCCTTCTTTCCTCTCTACAGTTTCTTTTCCTAGACTCCGTACCCATGTTTCTCAGGAGACAGGGTGTCTATGAAGCCTTGGCTTCATGGACAGAAAAAAAAATGCGTAGGACAAAAGGGAAGGATTTTCCAGTGACTGAGGAGAGCTAGCTCCCAGGAAAGATCTGTGGCCCTGGAGTACAGCAACAATTGTGTCTCCTTCCTGTGTCTATGATCCAAGCAACAGAAGGACCTGGGTGTGTGGCTTACAAAGGCCAGACTGTCAGCTTGGTTAAAGCTCCCTCTCTGGAGATGGGTAAGAAAGGGGAACACAGGACCTGAGGTGCTGGGATTCTCCATAATGATCCAGACCACATTGATTTCCTATTACCAGCAAAGCCTGGCCCACGCCCTACCATAGGATGGTGATTTCATCCTTTAGGAAGAAGGAGATGAAAAATGACTGAGGCTAGGAATCCCCAACCAAGCAAGTTGAGAGTTCAGAATTGTAATCAAAGTATTTAACATAAAATAAAGAAATATTTATTGAACATTTGACACTATAGAAAAAAATATAGATGCACCATAGATCTACTTAATGGCAGTAGAACGTGATGACAAGTAGGAAGGAAAAATTAAATACAATGTGAACCAGACCCTCCTACAAAGAGACAGCTCAAAGGGACCCTTTTAGGAAGAGATACCCCCCTGAAAGGGAGTGGGATAGGAAGGCCCATGTGAGATGGGCAGGAAGTTGGCCTTGTAAGTAACTAAAGACTTGAGAGCCAGGAGACACAAGGCAAGGGGCTGACGAGAGCATAGGAAGTGAGATGGGTGTAGATGTCACTCAGGAAGCTTGTTAGTAAAGAAAAAAGGGGGGAGTTTAATAAAATGGTGTGTCTAGGGCTAGGAGACGCTTGAGGATATTTCTAGTCTGAGATAAACAGTGAATAGAAAGCATAGGGTGGATAACTGAGGAAGAAAGGAGTCTCAGGGTAAAGCATCCTGTTGAGTCCTATAAGGAACAGGTAACTCTTTGGTCCTGCAGGAGGGAGGCCTGTGAAGCTCTTTGTCGAGGGCTTCATGGCTGCCAGAGAGGATCCCAAGGAACAGCACAATGGATGATCTTGTGTAGAGAAGTTGATCTGGGCCCATAAAAGACTTAAAATAGCAGAAATATTTTAGTATCAGTTCAAGAAAAAATCAGTAGAGTCAAGGTCAAATGAAAGAACAGTAATCATAAAGTTGCAGCTAGGAATATAGCCTATGTGGTGGACATTATGCTATTCCTGCTGCTTAATAACATGCATAATTAATATAATTCTCAGACATTATCTTCTCTGTACAGATAAGCTTAAGGCTTTGCTAAAATAACAACTTTGCTAAAAAGTATAACCTTTTATTATCACATACCAAGGGAATCCAAAACCCTAGTTTTAAGCAGTCTTCTGGAAACCACAGTTAGCCATACTTTGCTATGCAGAAGAAACACTCTGACCCCAACACACCTGGATGAGGATGTATAGGTGATGGATATGGTACTTCTGACCAGATGATTCAGGATCAGATCTGACAGCCTTTATGAGTAGAGTATAGAAGAGCCAGAGTTCTGGGTTGAAGGTAAATTTCAGAGTTTCTCTGAGTCAACTAGAATCTGAATCCTTTAGGCTCCAGGTTCACAGGCAAAGAGTGTAGAGTGTGAGGCAGTAGGGTTGAAGACCAAGGGTAGAGAATATCCAATACTGAGTTGTGAATAACAGGAAAAACTTATAAAGGCCACAGAGATGAGGTTAAGAAAGCTATGAGCAGGAAGTGGGTGTTAATAGAATACAGAGACAGTACCTGTGGGTTGAAACTTTTCTCTTGGACCTGGGATATGAAGGGATCTGGTAAGGAAAGCAAGAGCTATTTTGGGAGTGTGATGGACTGTCAATGATAAATGTAGGTCACAACAGCAGAGCAAAGTATGGAACAATTTATTCTAGGAAGTTTAGGTAAGGGTGGTGGCTGGTGGATTCAAGGCGGGAAAGAGTTAATTTTTAAGAGGAAAGCCTCAAGGTTATTTAAACCCCAATTGGAGAATTCCAGTTAGGAGGGACAGGGAAGAAAGGAGGCGGGTTTTCATGTATGTTTTCTGAGGTAATAGAAGATGGATTTTGAGACATGGGGACAAGGCAGATTTGATTGGTGGGAGGGAGAAAAGGCCAGGGAACAGGAGGGAGGTGGGTGGGCTGCTGTGCTTGGTAGTGGGAGGTTAAGATCGCTCTGTGTAATGGACCCAGTGTTCCCTGTGAAGAAGGAGACAGGGTTGTAAACCGAGAAGAGAGGGAGGGGGTGGAGGCAGTCAGAGGGTTGAGGAAGGAAAGTAAAAAGGGAGTGCATTGCCAAGTTTACAAAAAAAAAGTGACATGTTTGATGGGCAGTGTGGAGTTGGTCTGAGGATGGCTGTCATGAATTCTTGATGAACTGATCTACCCCATAGTGGGACATCCCACAATAAAACCAAGCAACTGTGTCCACCCCAGAGCAAGAAAAAAGGGGGAGGTGTAGCTAGAAATTTAGTTTTAATTAAAGCAGAGTGAAATGATAGACCATGTGGTATAGGGTTGATAAAAAAGAGAATAAAGAGAGGAATAACTGATGGGCTGACAGGGGGCCATCAGGGTTCACTGTACTAATGGTCCCATTGAGATTGGAAATCCATTTTGAGGGTGTTACCAAATCTCCCGAAGAAAGAGTGTGACTCACACATAAAACCAGCCACAATGACAAAACTATTGGCTTTGGGAATAAGTGGCCAGTGTAGAATAGAGGTCATGGGGACTAGGGGATCACAGTGTTGTGTGTTCATCCATGTTGACCAGGAAGTCACATGATTCAGGAGCTAAGCTGTCTAGGAACGGGATGGTAGGAATATAGTCACCCATAGGAGAACAGAGCCCTGCTGACATCTGACCTGGACAGATGTTGTATTGACATCTAACCTCCAAGCCCAGCTGGGAAAAGTCAAAGCTAAAGTGACACATTTGATATTCTTTTGTTTTTGTTTTTTTCTTAAGATGAAGTCACTTTTAGGATGCAGAAGTTCTGGGGAGAAAGAAGTAATGCACCAAGCCCTGTGAGACATTTACTCCTCGGTTTAAAAGAGTTTCTCAGTCATTCGCAGAGAATGCTTTTTGGCCAAGGGAACTAAAAAGGCATATGGAGTGAGAGGCGATGGATAAGCCTAGAAAATGTCATCGCAGTCAGTGGTAGAAACCAAGACAGGGCAACTGGCTCCGAAAACAGGGAAATAGTAATCAAGCAGGTGGAACTCCCTCAGCTCACTTCAGCTCTGTGAGCCAGCATTGCACCCTGTGAGAGCAGCTCAAAGTTTTCCAAAAGGACCACCTTCTGCTCTGATCAGACCCTATTAGATTCTGAACTGCTGATCTTACAGATGTGGACATTCTAGTAGACGTGGATGGATGTATGACCTTAGTTATATAGGACCCTCTCAGTGTGAGAAGCAGATCACATCTGTATGTTTGGGGAAGATGGTCATGCCATGTGGTGTCCACATATCTGCTAATTTAATTATCCATCTATCCATCTATCCATCCTTCCATCCATTCATCCAAATTGAAACATTTATTAAACAATCTTTGTTCTAAATTAGAATCTGGGTAAATTAAATTGTTTAATCAGTGAGTGGATAGGAAATGGTGTTCAGGGCACTTTCTCCAAACTATTAAAAACAAAAATTTTAAAGGTGTCATACTCAGGTAGTTGTACCAATGGGGCTGCTGTGGTTTTGACATGACAAATATTCTAAACTAGTAGCAGAGGTATACTGTGAGTTGGAGAGCCTATACAGTAAGAAAGATGCGTGTAAAGCAATACATCAGGCTCTTCTTCCTCTTGGGAGCTTGTAAAAGCATCCTTGAGGCTAGTGGAGAAGGATTCCAGAGATTTCTGTGCATGACATGTTTAAGACAGGAAGCCTGAGATCTGGATAGGGTACGGTTCTGGAAATTTCTCTAACTGCCTCATTCGTATCTCACTCACCAAGACTATGGGTTTCAGCCTTTCAGAATGCGAGGACATACAGTTTACATGTACTAACATTACTTGTGTATTTCCCCCTAATTTTAAAGTTATTTCTACAGCAATACAACTTTCACTTACTCCTATTTAAACATGTTACACCCGCTCCCCACCTCCACACGGTGATGTGTATAGTTAGAAGGATATCCTATAAGCTTTGCTATCTTTGTCATTTCCACCACATCTTTCTCCTACCAGGAAAGCTCAGGATGATTGAATTGGCTACTGTCAAGATTACCCGGGGTGGGCTCAACCTGGGACAAGCCTGGGGCTATGATGTCCCTTTCCAGTTGATAGTTCAGTAGCAGTGTTCACAATCCAGTCAGTTCCTATTCTTTCACAAAAAGGCAATCTTTTAAAAGAACAACAGTAAACATTAATTAATGTCACCCCGTAGGAGGTGACTGAGTTCCAGGGTTCAAGGGGGTCTAGAAGGAAATGGAACAGTGGGGACCCCTGACCCCTTTTAACTCTCTTCCCAAGTCCTGCTTGTCCTGAACTTGCCCCTCTGGACCATGTACCCATACACCCGTTCCTCGGGGCTGGCTTTTGCATCAGATCTCTGCTTTTTTGTCTCTTTCCAAGTCCCTTTAAGAGACAATTGACTTTTGTTTCCTTTTCTTTTGTGGTCAGAACACAAAGAAAATGAAATGCTCCCGTGGTTCACAGTCTGGTTCCCCTTCCAATCAGGTTATGGTTACCTGAGGACTGAGTCACTAACAGAAGTTTCAGCTCTCTGCCCCCTGCCTGTATACTCCCTCTTCTGCCCTGCCTTTGCTGATGAATAGACCCTCAGACACACTAAAGACTGGGCATCAGAACCTGCTCTGTGCCTGACTGTGCAGCCTTCTTCTGGGGAGTCTTTTCTTAAAGAAGCCAGACTCTTCTGGCCTTTCCAACATTTAAAATAAAGCCGAACTATGCCAGAGCATGTGTGAACAGAGCTACACAGTGGCTTCCCTATATCCAAGTTACTAATTTTCTGCGACCTGCCAACATTTCCATTTTAGACTTGTAAGATTAGAAAGAATCATTTGAAAATATGTCATGTTTTCACGTTTCCACAAAGACTCCTGGGGGCAGATTGTCTAGAACTGAATTTAGTGGTCCCTGAGTTGTTTGACTTTTTTCGCCATGGGTCATCTGTTCACTAGCACGTAGGGAGTAGACAGAACTAACCCATGCAGTGCTCGACATTTTAGCAAAACAAAGCAAAACAGGAGGAAGAAGAAGAAAGCAGAGGCTGGAGTGAGCTGTCACTTTGTTGTAATTGCATGGAAGAAGCCATCGTGGCAGGCAAACTATCTTGAGAGAAAAGAAGCATAAAGGCCGCTACCCTGTGACCACAGAGGAAGATGTGGCCCCTCTGTTGAGGATGTACCCTATGCTGTGCTTATCTTTCCCCACATTTCCCATCCACCAACCATCCACACTCCTTCCTACAGGTGCAAAGACACTCACTTTCTCACCTCCACTCATACTCATTCACAGTCTCTCTCTCTCTCTCTCTCTCTCTCTCTCTCTCTCACACACACACACACACACACACACACACATATGGAGGGGGATGCTTATGCTTATGCATTGTCTCCATGAAAATCCATTTCTAAACTCTCACCCACAGTTGGGATGATATTCTCCTTAAAACAAAACGATTTGATCAGCTTGAACGTGTTCTTCACACTACTGAAACTTTGGTCCCATTTGGGATGAGGTCTTAGGATGCTTGTGTCTGTTTTCAGCAGGAAGAGAAACGCTCTTGAAGATGCCCTCCCACCACTCACACACTGAAACCCAAAAAAGACTCTGAATTGGTTAATGAGGGAACCAAGAAATGAACCCCTTTCAATCTTCCAGTTTAACTGTTGTTGTGATTTTGTAGCCTGCTGAGCTGGTCTGGCATCCTGAGACCTATTATTCAGGATGGCTTTTTGCCAGTCTTTTTCAGCCTGCCAAATAATCCCTTTGACATGGCATTCATCCTATCGACTTTCACTCTCTGGTTAGCTATAGCAATGCTGAGGACCAGCCTGGTGCTCCTGACTGTTTGGCCATAAACACCAGAAACACGAATTCCATTAGGACACTGACCTTGGAGGAAGAGCAATCTGTGATTGCTTCTCTGCCTTCTCAAGGCCCATGATGCACAAGGTTGCTTCCATTTTCACAGCACTTTGCCACAGGCAGTGCATGTTCACACCTATTAATTACTTCATTTGGTTTGTACGGGATCTTGGAAAGAGGAGAGTTCAAATATTCTTATTGCAATTTCTGATAAAAGGTTAAGTCACTTGCCTCCTGGTCACAGCTAATGAGGAGCAGAGGTGAAGCTGACATGGTTGCTTTTGATTGACAGACTAGAGTCTTTCCTGAAGCTTTTCATTGTCTTAAGACTGGGTGCTGGGCAATCACCCCCTGCTAAGGATGCACCCTTGTTTACAAAGGGATTCAGGTCTCTAGATTAAGGTGGACAGTCAACTCCTTAGCTGAGTCTTCTGGGGAGCGTGCTGTCTAAAGAACAGAATGGGCTAGGAAGCTGTTCCACATGAAAGGAAATTTGGTTTATAAAGCCGAAGCCTGGTTTGGAATTCTGTGGGATTGCAGTAACTTCTTTACATTCAGCCTCTGCACTTGATTGTGAGGAAAATGAAACCCACCTGGCTAGGCTAGCCCTTCTCTTCCTCCCCTGCCCAAGCCATGTGCTCATGCATACATTTAGTCAGGTAGCATTTGGAAAACCTCTCCCCACCTGAGTAGTTGTATGAGTTAGCTCCCGTTGTGGTAACAAACAGCTCCAAGGCATATAACCACCCACCATTATTTCTTAGTGAGGTGTTGGTGAATACTGAGCTGAACTGGGTTCTGTGTCCTGACTGAAAGAGTAGTTATTTTCTGGGTGACACTGTTATCATAGGTGAGGGTAGAAATCAAAAGAGGAGAACAGAATCCCATGGATATATTTAAAATTTCTCTTCAGATGTGACTGACATCACAGGTAGTTATTTTCTGGTGGGAATGTCTCTCTCTCCATCTGCAACTGTATCTGTCTCAGTGTCTCTTGCAGATTCTTCTTCTCCTCCATTGTCCTCTCCAGCAGTGTTCATGCCTCAAAGAAAAGAGTTTCTCCTTCAGGAGCCAGGCAATATAAATGCAAAGAAGGAGACCTAGCCATAAATCCCTGCAGCCCTCCTGAGAGCTTGGCATGGCTGTCACTCAGCTTGGCATGGGCAGATGCACTCAGGTTTCTCTTCTGTAAGGACACCTACAAGGTGAGTGATGACAGCAAAGAGAAGAGACCGACTCTCCAGATGCTTGTGGCGGAAATGAGTGTCATTCGGGGAGGATTGCAGCGAGGGCAAGAACATCCCTGTCAAGATAAGTTCTTCTGCCCAGTTCCCAGTATGTGTTCTCCCATGATGGAGAGGAGGCCACGTGCCTGGAACCCACCACACCTGAGCATAATAAAGGAGGCCTGAGCTGTTGTGTGTTCATAGCACATTGAGAAGTCATACACCAAGGATCTCAGTATTCTGAAATCATCGCCACTTTGGGGATTTCAGTGGATTCCATCATCACTGGTCATGCTTTTCCTGAGCACACTTTCAACTCATGCATGACATCACCACCATTCCACAAACACATGATGGGTTGGGTTTATGGAGCTCTGCCTTGAGGTGTCTCATGACCGAGGGTATGGAGATGATCCAGCCCTATGCCATGACCTGTATGGATCACAATCTACAGGGCAGGTATGAATGATCTATGCTTGGATCCTAGCAGAGACCCCATCAGACATCCATGAGTATTACCAAGGGTTGCTCCCATGCAATGGTCTCCTCCGATGCCTTGTTTCTGTTTCCACAATGAGAACCAAAGTATCTGGTGGCCTCTACTCTCCACATGTCATTTCCTCCAAAGAGCAACACTTCCCTAACATGTCCACGGCAGAGCAGCACAAGATAGACAGCCCTGTAACTCTAATCCTGGAACTGTTAATTTGTTATCGGGGTGGCTTTTGTGAGCCCTGTTTTTGACAACTGTAAAATTAAACAGCATCGTCTTTCCAGGAGGCCTGTGAAAACCAGAGCCAAAGTGCACACTGCCTCGCACTGCCTTTGGAGCATCTGCTCTTAGGATATTGAGTACTCAAAATGCGCTCTTTTCTCTCCGGTGTCTTTATCGCCCTTTGCTAGTCCTGTGAATACTGGCTGCTGCAACAAACAAACCACTTGATTTGGGTGGTTTCACACAATAAATACTGATTTCCCCTCAGATTAGAGTGTGTGCAGGTTTCCTGATTGGCAAGAAGCTTTTTTCTATGAGGACTTGGGTCACCTGTGTCTTATGATTCTTCAGTGTCTCTTACAGCACATGTGCAGAAGGAGAGCACATGCTGCTCCTGGCCACTTTGGCCCCTAACTGAAGCATGTCTGTGGATTTAATTCATAACACACACACACACACACACACACACACACACACACACACACACAGAGAGAGAGAGAGAGAGAGAGAGAGAGAGAGAGAGAGAGAGAGAGAAAGAGAGGTGGGGGGTATGAATGCATTCACTCACAATCAGTGACCATATCTAATGGCAAATGAGATTGAGACTCATTCTTCTTGTAGGACACAAAGGAAGTCCCACAGTCTCTCCCTTCCATAATTTCTCTCTGACCATAGCAAACGTCTCCTTTGTCCATGCTCATCCCAGTATAGACATCTCCACCAAATAGCTATAGGAATATTTTTTATTGTTAAATCAGTCCTGGGGACTAAGCCCAGGACCTTTTACATGAGGCAAATACTCTACTACTGGGCTACATCTCTAGTTTTAGAATGAGCTTTCAAAAGTGAATTAGAGATGGACAGATGGCTCAGTTATAAAGATCTTGCCTTGCAAGCATGAGGACCTGAGTTCGGGTTCCCAGCACCCAGGTCAAAGTGTTTGTAAGTCTATGGCTAGAGTGTGCAGGAGTTAGAAACAGACAGATCCTCAGAGTTTGCTGGCCTGCCATGTAGGTCAGTTAGTGGACTCAAGGTTCAATGATGGATACTGTCTCAGAAAACAGAGCTTGAAAAGTGATTCAGGAAGACACTCTATGTCAACTCTGGCTTCCACATTCATGTGCATACACATGCATACAGGCACCAGCATGCACATATGCACACCCATATGCACATGCACACACACACTCACCATACACACATGCAGACTTGTAAGTAAATAAATAAAAATAATACATACAGGTGTAAATTTCTCCCCACTGTAGACTCTTTTAAGTCTGACTATAGCCTCCTCCCCATGGCCTGCAAGGACTCCTGAGGCCTTGTTCTATCTTCCTGCCCTTGCTCCTCTTTCTCTGCCTTTCACCCACCTCCTCCACTCCTGCTGAGCTCCTCCGCATTTCTAGAACATGTTGGACTCATGAGTGATTCCAAGGCTTTGTGCTAGCTCTTCCCCAGGCCTGTAACAGACTTCCTCCTTCTCTCTCCTTCAGGTCTTTGCTAACTATCATCTCCCTGGAGAGGCAGGGTTTGATCCCTTAGGCACCCTCGTCTTATTTCAATTAGAAAAGATCCATTGAAAACTGGAGAAAGTCATAGAAGATAATCAAGAAACATTTACACCATTTTCCATGTCTATCAAGGTTTAATGTAAGAATCTTTTGGGTTTTTAAATTTTTTTATTTATTTTGCATACTACAGTTCCTCTTCCCATTTCTCTTCCTGTCCTCCCCACTTCCCCCCAGTCTACCCTCCTCCACTCTTCCAAAAGGGTAAGGCCTTTCCCGGGGAGTTAACAAAGCCTGGTACATTAAGTTGAGGCAGGACCAAGCCCTTCCCCCAGCTCATTGCCTCAAGGTTGAGCAAGGCATCCTGCTTTAGGTCATGAGCTCCAAAAAGCCAGCTCTTACACCAGGGATAGATCCTGGTCCCACTGCCCGAGTCTTCTCAAACAGACCAAGCTGCACAACTGTCTCCCATATGCAAAGAATCTAGTCTGCTCCCATGCAGGCTCCACAGCTGTGGATCTAGAGTGAGTTCCCATGAGTCTCTATAGATCTCCCCATCATGACCTTGACCACCCCCCACTTCTATAATCTCTCCTTCTTCTCTTTGAATGGACTCCCAGAGCTCTGCCTGGTGCTTGGCTGTGGATCTCTGTGTCTGCTTTTATTAAGTACTGTTTGAAGACTCTATGATGACAGTTAGGGTAGTCACCCATCTGATTACAGGGGAAAGCCAGCTCAGGCACCCTCTCCACTATTGCTAGGAGTCTTAGCTGGGGCCATTCTTGTGTATTCCTGAGAATTTCCCTAGCCAGGTTTTTCCCTAACCCCATGATGTCTCCTTCTATCTATATCTATTTTTCATAGCCCTCTATTCCTCCCCCAGCTCAACCCTCTCATTATATGGTTCTCATCACCCATCCCTTCTCTCTAGCCCTCACCCCCAATTTACCCAGGAAATCTCATCTATTTTCCCTTCCCAGGGCAATCTATGCATCTCTCTTAGGGTCCTCCTTAGTCTCTGGAGCTGTAAGAATTTTTGGAATGAAGATGTTTATAACTCATATTGAATGTGGTTTGGGTCAAGTAGCTCCATATTCCAAAGCAAGGAGGGAATGTTGAGTGAGCCAGGCTGCATCTCCAACTTATGGAGGGCTGAGGCTGCAGGATCTGCAGAGAGAAATCTGAGCAGACCATGTCAAGGGCTGTGGCTTGTGGCTTCTCTTAACTATAGAGCATTTCCTCCTTGTTTAGCACAAGATCAGGAAATTACAGGAACAACTCAGAGGCTGCCTCATCTCCCTGGAACTGAAGAAACTAAAACTGGGGAAGGTGAGGCAAAAGCCTGACGGGAGCTTCTCCGTAGCAATTGATGTGTCAAGGGACTATGGAAGGAAGGCCAGTATTCTCTGGAATTCATGCCAATATAAAGAAGGGAGCCAGTATGAGCCTTATTCAATAGAGTTCAAATGAAGGAACAGAGGAGGCCAATGAGGATTCCCCTAGTCTAAATTCTCTTGGTATCTCTTTTAGACATTCTCCCTGTGTGTGTGTTTCGCAGGCACTCTTGCTTTTGAACCTATGTCCCAGGACTGAAGGATCTTCCTTTTAGAACAGCGAAGAAGTATTTCTCAAAGTCTGTTTGAGTTCAAGAAGACTCAAGTAAAGTCATCATGTTCCTCTTATCCTGGAGAGAGGCTGTTTTATAGCTTGAAGTCCTTGTAACCTCTAATGTGTCAGGAGCCAGGGTAATGCGGATGAGCTGGGAGACATTCAGATACCCATAATCGCTGAAAGGAGCTATCCATCCAGGCAGGAAAACTCCTGGGCAGACAACATTACAGTTTCTGGTCCCTTGGGCAGCCATCTGCTTTCTCCCTTTAAAATCTTGTCTCAGCTCAGTTAATAAAACTGCTCAGGTACATCACTTCATAGTTCTAAAAGCAGTTTCCTACATCGTTTAAATCATGTAATCTTTAGACAGCATAAAAGTAAGTACCCCTGCTTTACAGACATGGAAGGAGCAGGTCCATATGCCTTGTGCATGCTGTGCTTTTAGAGATGCTCCCTCATTGCCTTCAAGGAGAGCATGAGCTTCAGAGCTCCCCACTATACACCAAGTGCCAGATATCTGAGGAGAGCTGGGACCGCTCTCGGATCTAACACAAAATACATCCCTTGTCACATCATAGCTTTGTAGAATACTAGGGTTGATAAATTAGTCTAACCAAGGCTGAGTAAGGTTGTTCTAGCTTAAACATATCCTTCTTCCTTTCCCTTTATCTTTCCTTAGTTTCATATTTACTGAGAAAACAATATGGAACCACATTAGAAAGAAAGAAGTGAAGGCAAGGAGGAGAAAAGGAAAATCAAAGAAACAATGAATTATCCAGTCATCTTAAGGCATCACCTTGTCTTTTCCTTGGACTCCTCCACATGTTCACCTATCCTGTGCTCTGTTTGTCATTCCCTGAACACCACTTTGGGTTCCTCTTTCTGACTGTATGTTATAGAGAGTCTCTGTGTTGTTGTGTGGTCCTCTGTAGACCATGCTCAGGAGCTAAAGATGTTCCTGTTGGAATCACAGGCCTCCTCTGCTCCCTTGTATTCCAGTCAGCTTCCTCGCAGGTCAAAATCAGACTTCAAAATGAAAACTCTATGTCCCTCCGTGTGTTTACAGAGATCTATTTTCATAAAGCTCTACATTGAAGAATCAGACAGGAACAAATAGACATGCTGCTAAATCAGGGATCTTCTTGTAGGACTGTTTATCAACAGGTGAGTGTACACAAATCTCTGCTTTAAATTGCTATATTGGAGTACAAGAGGAAATGTAAGGTAACTGTTCTCTAATGCCTTCATTTGCCCAGATGTTCAGCAGAGATGGAAATTTCACTTAAGGGAAAAATTCAGTAGGAATCAATTTTTTCTAAATCAAATTCAAGGGTCACTGATTGTTAAGGCAACCATGGGTACGCTAATGATGCTATTTATAGTTTGGCTAATATGTATGCATAATAAGAAAAAATTATTTACAGAGATGATGAATTTAATATTGAGAGTGAAGCAGATTTACAGCCTGGAAAATGTAATTGCTTTTTGATATCAATTAAAGGACTGTTTCAAAAATCAATAAGAATTTTAAAGAATACTGCAAGCCTGAATGAATGATAAGTAACTAGGAAGCAATTTTAAAATCTTATAGTGGATGATTCTCTTGAGTCCCATGAAGGGCTTTATGAGCCTTTGAGGAATAAGGTAAGATTTTTTAAAAACTTCCATTGATTCAGAATGAAAGCAAAGCTTGCACACACCACTGAACTGCCACTTGTGTTGCTACATAAAGCCATGTTGGACACAGAGCCCTGGGAGTGATGAATCAGAGGGAAGGGGGGGGTGAGCAATGGATGCCTTCTAGGTTAGAGTCAGAAAATGAAACACCTATGGAGCCGTGGGAGAGCACCAACATCAAACAGGGGAAAGAGAAGTTGGCAAGTCCCCCACCCATCTCCAGGACTGAGCATTTAAAAAGGGTGAGTAGAGGAGAATCGAAGATGCCAGAATTTGTCCATCCATTAGGCAGATGTACTGTGGTTAGCTCTGAAGAGACAGGCATGACTAGGCTGTTCTTGAGGAGCTGATGGACTCCAGGATACATGGACAGTAATTAGGATTGTGAAAAGCATTCCTTTTCATCCTGGAGAACTTTTGTGACAAGCAATTCATACAACAGCTTGCCCTGTTGTTATAGAAGCCTACTACCCTACTTGAGTCAAAAAACAGAGAAATAACCTGTTCAGTGTCACCTGGAATAAGAGCTGGAAATCAAAACCAAGCATTCTGCTGGTGTTAAATGAAATAGCACTATTTTCAGGTTGAGTCATGAATCTGCTGTATAGCACAGAAGTAATACAGTGAAGCTCGGCATGGTAAATGGCCATGATGCAGGGCTGCCTCAGTTCACTTAATATGGGCTTAGCATAGGGTAAAGGAAAGAAAGCTTTACAAAGACTGAATCATAGTATGTGCAAGGAGGCAAATATGTCCATGCAGTAGTCCTAATACTTGCAGAAAAACCCTCCATCTGGTCACCTTCAACCATGTGTGCCACTCCTGTTTTTCATGGTTCCATGTAACATAACATGTGTCTGTGTCAATATCCATTGGCCTGTGGTTCTTGACTGGGAAGCTTAAAGAGCCTCCTGAATCTTGATGGAGTGCTTGCTCAGATATCTGAAGGTTATATCCTGCCTCTTCCCAGTTTTGAATCAATGGTCTAGTTACTTAACCTTGATACATCTCCATTTCTCTGTTTTTAAATTGTGAATATAATACCTATCTCAGATGGGTTGTTTTATAAACTTTAATATGTGATATTAATCTAAAGTGTTTGGGATGGGACCTTGTACAGAATGAGGACAAACAATTCTGAGTGTAACTATATTTACATCTATGTTTACATTTATGCTCATTCTTTAATACTCATATGCAAATAATCTTACCTGCAATGACAAATCCACACAACACACTAAAAGCAGAGGCAGAGTAACAGTGGATTGCACAGACTTAGAATCAAGCCCTCTTAGAGCTGATTTGGTTTAGCTTGTGGGTGGGATACAATCCTTGGTTAACTCGATTCCTGGCACACTACATCTTATGGTATAGCACCACACCCAGCTCAAGGGGAAAAATTCAGTATTGAGCAAAAGACACATATCTATGCCAATTAAATACTTTATCACAAATTAAATCTAAAAAGGCATAAGTCCTGCATCGATTACTACCCACCTAGCCAAGTTCAATGTGTGTTTCTTCAGCTTTAAAATGGAACTATGATTGAACCCATATCAGCAAACTATTGGAATAATCGAATGAGAAATGTGCATGTATCTCCCTACAACTCTTACTCCATAAAAAAGTGTTTTAAAAAATTCATTAGTATTAATATCCACACAGTGCTAAGTTGCTCCCAATGGGTTGCAGATGTAGCCATATGTTCCTATCAGTGCAGTTAAAAGTTATGTGGGCAATGGGCTGGAATCTTCAGTTAGAGAGGTTGATCTATATTCCATTTTCCTCATGGGCTTACAGAACAGTACTCCCATTGATCCCAAACAAATTTAGATAAATTATATTGGTTCACAAATTGATCTTCTGTGAATGTTGGCTTAGCTCCCACTGCGATGTTACCAAGAAGAAATTGGCATCATCTTGGGATAAGGGAGACAAGGAAGGATCAATCCTAACATGGCTTGTAAAGAAAACTCACAGAGCAAACTATGCTGGAGAACTCTCTCATCTGAGAGAGCTGATAGGGTGATGAATGATGATATTGGATTCTGGGGACACTGTGGGCAGGTCACCTTGATTTCTTCTGCCTCAGGTGCTGCATTCATGAAATGGGGATAATTAAAATACCTAATTCAAAAGTTTGTTGTGAAGGTTAAATACATGTACATATAAAATGCTAATAATCTAGTAAATTCTGAATACTCATCACATGTTATTAATAATACATGAATCAAATGCATTAAGAGTTGCCCAGGGTGGGAGAGGAAAAAAGGTATTTGAAATTCTTTCTAAGTTTTGGGAATTCACCCTAATTTTTTTTCATCACCCTAAAATAAGTAAGTGTTTTTTAAAGAGATTCCCTGAAGAGTGCATTTCTTGAGGGTCTACTGTGGGCCTTGTAACAGGATACATGGTTCTTGTGGAAATCTACAAGGAAGAAGAATCAGGTGTCACCTCCAAGGAGATTTCCATGTAAAGTACTCTAATCGGCATGTACTTACCTGTCAGGACTGGATAATTGCTCTATCTCAGGCAAGGGGACACAGAGGCTGAATGCATGCTCTTCTCTAAGCAAGAATCCATTAAAGTTTTGTGGGTATGAGGCCATTCAGAAGCACAGTCAGTGAGGCTACTATGATAAATTGATGGGCTGTGGGGCTGATGAAATAGCTGATTCATGACAAGAAGATACTGCAAATATTGTCATCTGGGCAACAAAATGAGGAATACCCATTTTTAGGACACTGAAATCCAACCCACATGCTATTTGTGTTTGGGACATAACACTTCAAATGTCCCAAAGCCCAGATCTAAAGATTAATGTCCACAACTACAGCAGGATCCAGGGCTATTCCCTCTGTCACTATAAACCAGTGTTTGCTTTGACTACTCAGTGGAAGACCATCTAAGTTGTCCATGTCCTTAAGACCTTGAGGGCTAAGCTGGAGAAATTATGTGTTACACTGGAGACCATGGAGAGCTACTGGCTGCTGCTTTCCTTGAAAATTCTCTCTGCTTGGGTTGGGGGTCATGGCTCAGCTAGTAAAGGGCTTGCCCTGAAAGCATAAGAACTTGACTCTGCATCTCCAGAACTCACATCAAAATAGTAAGGCATAGAGGTGCATTCTGGCAGACTTAGTACTGAGGAGTCTGAGAGGTGGATCCCTGGGACATGCTGGTTAGCCAGCCAAGCCTACTTGTCATGTTCTAGGTCAATAATTAGAGACCTCAATCAAGATGGCTCCTGAGGAATAAAACACAAGATTGTCCTCTGGTCTCCACATGCATGCTCACACATGTGCATATGCACACCCTCCCACATATTCAGCACACACACACACACACACACACACACTCATCTGGGCAATGATGCCTGTTGCAGTGACATTTGTCCTGTCTAACCTTAGTGGCTGGCATGAAGTCTTGCCCACAGGATTTTCCATGGGCTCTCTAAACCTGATGGGAAGGGACACTGATATGCACATCAAGGCTCCCAAATCAACACTGGATCACTTACCTTTTCCACTGTCCTTCCTCAGATCCCATTTTTGCCTTTATGGTAGTTAAGCAGCCATCTTTCTCTCCTTTTAGGGATGATATTGGTGTTTATGTTGCATCTACCTCTGCTTTTTTTATCCTGTGCAAACAATTATTTTATGCTGTTAATTCTTTTATATACTCTCTTCTCACCCTCATCTTAGACATCTGTCCCGTACAATCCGGGATTCCTGCTACAGTCGTCTGTCTTTCTTCCTGACTGGTCCCTGTGGCTCTACCTGCTGCCTTGATCCCCCCTCCTGATCTATTGTCCTTCTGGGACAAAAGAGAGAGGGCCCCAAGAAAGTGCTGATGTACCAGAGAACAGTTTGGACCAATTAAAAAAGCTTCCTTAAAGAAGAATTGGACATTGATTTCTGATACTTTTACTTGGAAGAAGAAAGTGATCCTAATTTTTCTTTAAATATTTGGTAAGTTCGGGTAATTTTAGTAAGGAGATTGGTTATATTGAAAATTTTAATTGATTAAGAAACATAATTATTTTAATTCAGACATATACTAAATATTATTGGATAAAACAATTATTTCCCCTTTAGTTTTAATCAGATTATGGGATTGTTTGTTCTGCTCTCTGTAGATGGTTATTTAGCAAGAGCTGGATCAAACAGTCACTCCATTGGCTTTTTTTTTCAGACTAAAGCACAAAAATGATGCTGTTCTTTTTCTCTCCAGAAATCCAAGGGTAGGAATAACAAGCAATCCAATGTAGAAATGTGTAGAAAGCATCAAGGAGATAGACAGAATTAACCTGGTACACAAACAGAGGGATTGGGAAGAAGATGAGGATGTACTGTGATGCTGTCCTTTGATCCATCAATCTGGATATGGTCTATCCTTTTCTCCCAATGGCCTCCCCATGTTATCTTCCTGACTAGCTACAAACCACTTGATTTCTTTAGGCAACTCTGACAGCATGTTCATCTCTACTGAGGCTATCTTCATATTTTTTTGTATATTGATCATGCACCCCTAATCTATTAACGATGCCTTGAGATCTTGGAATCTGTATTTTACCAAGATCCTCAAAAATGTAGTGCACAGGTCTTCAAGAACAACATCTTAGTCAAATTTATGGTCCTGTTGGGGAAGACAATCCATAGAGACTGGCACTGTACATTGTATGACTATGGTTAAAGATCTATATGGATGTTTTGCAGCAATTATATTATTGCAGGCTGGGTATAAATAAATGACCAAAATTGGGACTCCACACATCTATCACTTAATAAAAAAAACAACTTTGGTAATCTGAATAGAAGCCAAGGAGACAAGCCTAGGTTCAAGGGTGTAAGGCCTACAAGGTCAGAGAAATGGATGGCAGAGCAGAAACTCAGTTAGAGGCTAAGCCCTGAGATGGGATTGTCTTTGTCAGAATCCTGATCCTCTATTCACTTTCTGAGTGAAATTTTTTAAAAAAGTACCTTTACATGGTAACAAACAATTCAAAAAATGGTGCCAAGAATAGAGAACCCCAAAATTAAATAAGTAATTGTTGTAAGAGGCCCTTGGGAAGAGCATTTGGGGTTTAACCTCACAGTATTCATAAACTGGTGACTGTTAGTCACATCACCTGGAATCTCTTTGGCAAGTCTCACAAAGGTATTTTATATGTTTCTGTTTCTCTGGAGGATTACCTTGTGCCTGGATTTATCAGAAGCACTTTTTAGCATATCATAGACAGGAAAAGGAGTCATGAGACAATTATCCCTTGCTTCGACCTGTTTCAGGAGCTCTCTCTAAACATGTACATCTCTGAGGTCTAGCCACCTTCCCCTTTGATCCAGATAACAGTTTGGACCAATTAACAAACTTTCATCACCTTGGAAAGTCACTTTTTGCCTCTGTATAGTCCACACATCCCCAGAACCTCCTTCCTAGGCAAACAGTAATTTGTATTATGTCATTAGAGATTATTTTGCATTTCTAGAAGTTTTTCAAAAGTAGGTCCATGAATTGTACATCCTTTTTATATGGCCTATTTTAACAAAGCATTGTTACTCTGATCTGCATGCATGCTGTGTGCACAAACTGGTTACCAGTTTTTATTGCTGAGTAGAATTCTAGTGAGTGAGGCACCACATTGTTTGGCCATTCATCTGTGGATAAAGCTTATGTTGTTTCCATTTTTCTGGTTTTGTTTGGTTATCATGTCAAATACAGCAGCTATAAATACGTATGTGTCTTTTAGCATTTGTATTTCTACCCAGGAGTAGAATGGCTAGGTTGAGGGCAGGTGTATGCACAACTTTCTGACCAACTGTCTAACTCTGGTTCCCACTAGCAGTATATGAGGATTCCAGGTACTTAGTATGTTATCTAACATGGTTATGTTTAGTCTTTAATTTTAGACTTTCTTCTAGTAATTGGCTAGTGGTCTTTCTGTGGTGGTATATTGTATATTTAATAAAAATAGTTTGAAATATCAGAGGACAAAGCCACTCACAGAGCCAATCCCGGAAGGTCAGGGAATGGTGACCCATGTCTTTAATCCCATCACTTGGGAGGCAGAAATTTATTGAATCTCTGTCAGTTCAAGGCCTAACAAAGCCAGGCAGTGGTGGCACAAACCTTTAATCCTAGCTCTAGGAAAGCTGAACAAGGAAGTGAGACAGCTGGGTAGAAAGAGAGAAGGGAGGAGTTCAGCTTCCCTTGCTACTTCCTGAGTCAGCTGAAGACAGAAAGATTTGAGGTTGGAAGATTCAGAAAAAGAGGCCTGAAGAGTAGGCTGGGTGAGAATTGGCTGTGGTTTTTCCCTGTCTCTCTGATATTTCAGACTATTTTTTATTAAATATACAATATATCACCACATCTTTCAGTGTGGTTTTAATTCACATTTCCCTGGTGACTAATGATGCTATAATCGTCTAATGCATTTATATTAGCTATTTGAATATGTTCTTTTATTTACAGGTGTTTAGCACATTTTATAGGCTTGGCTTGTTAATGAATTTTGGATGTTTTCATTCAGTCAGTATTCTCTGAAGTGTGCTGGTGAATATTTTCTCCCAGTAGATGGGGTTCTTTTGTTGTTATTCTTTTGTTTTCTTCCTGTTGTTTTTTCAGATAGCAGAAGATATATGGACATCATTTTTGAAAGATGTTTCTTTTCTGGTGAATTGCCTAAGTATCTTTATCAAAAATCAACTACAAATATGTATCGTGGATTTATTTACCCATTTATTTATTTATTTATTTATTTATTTATTTATTTATTTATTTATTTATTTATTTATTTTTCAAGACATGATTTCTCTGTGTAGCCCCAACTATCCTAGAACTCACTGGCTGGCCTCAAACTCAGATATCTCCCTGCCTCTACCTCTGAGTGCTGATATTAAAGGTGTGAGCCACCAAGTCTGGCTTAGAATTTCTGGATTCTTAATTTTTGTCTCTCTGTTCTATGTATGTCTTCATTAATGTCAAATGGTCATGTTTACTAAAATTTGGTCATGTCTCATAGCACTGTTCCAAATAAAAATTGTTTGGGTTAGTTTAGCGTCTTTGAAATGTTATATAATGCTCAAAATTTATAAGCAGAACTAAGAATCTCCATGTATTTTTTTATCTTCTCAATTCCTATAAAAGTTTTGATTAAAATTATAAATGAGTATGGAGAAAAATGTCATAGAATAACATTGACCCTTCTAATCTATGAGGGAAATCATATATTAGTGCATTTATGTTAATATCTTTTAATTTCTCTTAGTAATAATTTATAATCCAGCAGAGCAATCTTTGGCGTTTTTATTAGATTATTCCTAAATAGTGTAGTTTTTGGCTCTGATCCATGTGGATTTTTAAAATTTTACTTCCACTAGGTTGTTATTGGCACATATCAATTAAATTTTCTTTTGCAAAATAATCTTCTAACTTCTAGTTTATTCACTAATGCAAGTAATTGTTTTATTGAGTCTGTAGGATTTTCTACATAAATAATTGGAAGAAGTTTTACATTTTTCTTTCCAGTTTGTAGTCCCACCCCCATCCTCATCTTAATGCAATCACTAGAACCTCTAGAAAAACACAGACTAAATCTGGTGAAAACAGACATTCTTGGAACATTCCTATTAGGAGGCAGAGCATTCATTTAGACTTTTACATTAAATATGGCCTTAGTTATATTTGTTTTGCTTTGTTCTTATGTATTGATGCTCAACTTGAAACAATTCTTTTCCATTCTTAGCACCAAAAATATGTGCTTATTTTTCCAAGTCTATTAAAAATTCTAGGGAATAGCTTGTGGGTATCTTTGGAAAATAATCTGCCTGTCATCACACCATTTCAATCTGTATTTCTCTTTGTCATTTTTGGACATAGCACTACTTAGTTTTTCCGTTTCTCCTTATATCAGTTTTGGTGCATTTATTTTTTAAAAAACTGTCCAAGTTTCACATAAATTGTTAAGTTGGTTGACTTAAATGTATATAGTATTTTATTGTTCTCTTAATATTCAGAGGCTCAACAGTGGGAAGCCTGTTTCATGTTAATGTTGATGGCATGTGTGTCTTTCTCTACTTTGCTTGATCTGTTTAGTTGGAGTGAATCAGTTTTGTTGAGATTTTTAAAGAAATAGCTTTCAGTAAGCTGATTTCTTCTCCAGAGTTTTATAAAATCAGTTTCTATGCTAAGCCTCATTATTCTTGCCATTCTATATATTTTGTAATTATTTTGTTCTTTCTCATTTCTTACTTTGAAACTTTAGGACATTCTATCATAGTACAAACTTATCTGCCTCTGGAAATTTCTGACATGTATGTCATAGCTTTGCTGCCTTTATTTTAAAGAGTGTTGTCTCTAATGGCTACTGTGTGTCTTTTGCATTCTTAAGGCAATTATTAGAAACTAACATCTAAAACTGGAAATGTTTCACACCCTAAAATGGCTTTTGAAATGTGGTTATTCCCTTGAATTAAAAACATAACAAAATATTAACTTTGAATTTAAGACTTTCTTTAGTTCAATTGCTTTTACTTCCTGGTCCACAATATCTTTGCTAAAGAAAAGAATTCTGTAATTGCTTCAAGTGTATTCTCTGCCAATCAACTAGCCCAACCTGTATGGAAATCCATGGTTTGAAGACCTTGACTGTCATCCTCCAGTGATTTGAATCAACTGGAACTATTTATTCCATATAAACAAAGGATTTCCTCCTTGTGTTAAGTGGGATACACACTGACTGCTGAAGTATGGGTGTGCTAGAAGGCGATGATGCTGAGCAGGACACAGAGACGTCATAAGATAGCACGTGGGCTAAGAGTCAGCCTTCTCTGGGTGCTGGCACAGCTCTGCCATAGTAGAGTGACATGTGAGTAAGTTTCTCTCTCTCTCTCTCTCTCTCTCTCTCTCTCTCTGGGTCTGTCCTGCCAAGAGCATGTGCTATGGGGTACTCAATGAGGACTGTGGAAGTGAAAGTCCCTTATAGGTTAACATGTATGTGGGTGGTTATTGCCCAGCACAACTCTCTGCTTTAATATCCCTCTAGCCAATCCTACTGCAAGGACTGGCTTTAGCCACTGCACAAAGACCTGTACTTAAGGGTTTCTTGATAACACTGATGCTCTGTTGTCACCATGAAATTCTTAAGAACTTTCTACAAGGGGCTTTATATTTCATTTTGTATAGAGGCCTCACAAGTTCTGTGGCTTATCCTGTTTGACCTGGAAAATTCCTTAAAGATACACAGTAGTGACTTAGTGAGTAGAGTGGGTGTCACAGACTCCCAGGAAACTGTTTACAAGTGAACATAGCACAGCACGTGCAACCCAGGGTGAGGTGTTATGTTTTCACACCTCTCTACAAGAAGTTCAGCAGTACTACCCCACCTGCACGCCTTCTTGCAAGTAGAATTTTTGGAAGGCTGAGCTATATTTTGCTGGATATTCTTCACCATACACCTGCCCAGCAACTCCCCCAATACTCATTCACATCTAGCAACCCAAGAATCAACAGCTTCCATATGGTGCATCCTCTATAAATGAAAGCTCTTTTAATTAGTGATGGGACACCTCAAATAATTTCAGCAGATGCTTCCATTTCATGAAAACAAGCACATGTCTTTGCAACTGGGCAATATTGTTCTAATTATATCATAGCCTGCAACCCAACTGGGTATGTTACTCAGGAAGTCTTTCTAAGGGATGGAACATGGGTTGGGGGAGATCTATTTTACTCACCTACCCACAAGCATGCTTTATCTTATGTCACTGGTTCATGCTTACTAGCTGACTTCTGTTTTTATTACTTTAATTCCTAGATGCTTTATACAGTTAGAAGAAAAGACATAGAAAAGGCATAATTACTTGATAGTAGGAAAGATGACGAAAGGCATTGTGGTTTCTCTTTTTTCAATAATTTTCTTTCCAAGAATCGGACTAGTGATGCATGGAGGCAGGGTGATGCAAATATTTGTTGTCTCTCTGACCAGTGTCCTGAGAGTCTGTAAAGATGTCAGAGCCATTTTCTTTGCCTAAAACTCACTTAGGACAGAGGGGAGATACCCACAATCTCTGGACAGACTGGGCTTGTGTCTGGAGGTGTCAATATGGTTCTGAGAAGTACTTGATGAGAGGGTCTGATGGGCTCTCTATACTGGGAAAAGTGCCTTGCATACGTGCGTCCATGAGATTCTGGTAGCAGTTGTTGCCTGACTAGATTTTGGTTTATCTTCTACCTCTGTGCACACCATTGAATCATGCTTCAGTCTTTTTTGATTTGATAGGGGTGTGAAAGATACTTTGGCCCATGATACATAAGTAGACAAGATATAAACCCTTTCCAGGGGGAAGACTCTAAGCTCTGAACCTCCTTCCTTTTGCTATGGTAGCCATGGAAGCAGATACCAAGAATAAACTCTGTCCCTGAACCCTTGAGTGTCCATTCATAACAGAGCCTGGGGAACCTGAGACACTGCTGTGTTTGGCCATGGAAATCTTGAAGCTTTTGTTCATGCAGGGTAATCCAACTTATCCTGACCAATCCGCTAGTGATGAGAGCTGGCCAAGCTTTGTTCTCTGGGGACTTCCCACAGGGCCACTGTGAACTGAAGCCAAGAGGCCTTGATAGGGAGAAGACTAAGAAGAGGCAGAGTGAAAACCAGGAAGGATATTCAATGTCTTCCCATCTAAGGAACACATATCTCTAATTCTGGGAGTGGAGTAGTTATTCAGGCAACCCTGAGATCATTTGAGGCAAGAAATGATCTTCTCAACTATGCAGAGAGGAGAGACAGAGAGGGTGACTCATGACAACACAAGGGAAGGGTCAAAGGGGGCTGCAGCGTGTGCTACCTCAAAACTCAAACCAAAGTAAACAACAAAGTCTCCTGGTAACCTGACAGCCTTGCTGCCCATGGTCATCAAAGGAGCATTTTGCTTATCACGGTTGTCACTGTGATAAAGTACCCCATGTATACTCAGATATCCCATCTGAAGGGAAGTTCCAAGAATGACTGTAGCTTCCCAGTGTCTGGCTGACCAGTCTTGCAGACTCTCTTGTTTTATTTATTGCCATTGTCTGACATCCCAAAGGACAAAAACAAGTTCAGAGTGACACATTCCCATTTCTCCTTTTGACCTGGGATTGAAGATCTTCTATTTAAAATAAATGCAACCTGACCCTCAGAGAACCAGCAGATCATGGCTTCCACTGGAGAGCCCATAAGGACATTAAACGATCCTTAAGTGCTTCTTCTTCTTCTTCTTCTTTTTTTTTTTTTTAAACCAAGGCAGGGTATAAACAAAAATGAAAGCAAATAACAAATTAAGCGAGCTCCTTATTTCAAACCTCTCCCCCACACACTTCAATCTGTTTTATTACCAAGATAGTAAAAGTAATGGGGTTAAATTTAGATAAAAGCAAGAAGACATGGCAACTTTTATTTTAAGTGGCACATAACATATTTAAATTGGTCTCTCTGTGTAAATACTAGAGGCTGAGTCTCCGTCCAGCCTAGGAAGCTTCTCGTTTTGCGTGCTGACAGTGCGTTGCAGAACAGATGGGTCTTTGGCATCCACTGTTGGACTACTCACAAGTGTCTCATCTGCATCCACTTCATGCTGACTTAAAGGTATTGACAGATTGATATAGAACAGAATCCAGAAGCCTCCTTCAGGCCTGCTCAGAGGTAAGGGATTTGATAGGTGACTTCCAAGGGGTTCTTCTATCCTGAAAGAGTCATAATCTAAGACAGGGTCCCTGGGCAATGGCCCTTGCACTATGCTACTGCTTTGCCCTTCAGCTGAGTCAAGCTGCCAGTCTACAGTCTGGCAGTTTGCCCTGCATGGCATGACATTCCTGGTCAGCCTGCCAGGAGAAGACACAAAGAGGTGAGCTTAAAGGGATAAATAACAACAACAACAACGACAACAAAAGACTTGAGTTTAGAAAACTGAATCACATCTCTTTATTTCCCTGGGCCTTGGTTTTCATTTCTGTGAGATATGGCACTCAGGCTGATGATATCTCTGGGTACTTTCAACATAGGGCAAGTACCAAACTGGAATACCATCTGTACAGATGGATAGGTCCATCCTGGGAAGTCTGATTCAGTAGGTCTGAAATGATACAACCTCCTAGGTGATGTTGATATTGCTGGTCTTGTACCACACAGTGAGGACCATGTTTTCCATCTTGCATCTTGCACTTCTTTAAACAGCCCGGTTTCCAGCTACCAACTCTTGAGAACAGAGACAACAGACAAGTTTCCCTGTTTGGATTAGTGGTGCTGAACAGTGTCCTGGGGAAGATAGGCATGGCTGAGACAGGTAAGGATCAGAAAAGTCAGGATATGTGGGGTCCTGAGATCTCCTGAGCTGACCTTCAAGGCTGTGTGATCACTTTGATTTTGCATACTTTGAATCTTCTATCTCTCATGTCCTTTATCCTGATAACGTGGAAAAATCAATGCCTAGAAGGTATTAGAAAAGCCATTGAATTGCCCTCACCTGCCACCAGGTGACACTTGATATTGATTTAGCTTATGAAAGTGATTCACAGGTTTGCTGAAGCCTGGAAAAGATCAAATGTTATGAGCCTCATGATCCCGTCTTCCCTCTCTGCTCTCAGCCAACACCGGAGGAGGTAATTGGGAAATAATAGACCAAAGAAGCTTTTTTTGGTATGTTCACATAGAGAACAAAATACAGGAGAATCATTTCACTGGGACACAGGGATCTTAGCATCATTCGTTTTTATTAAGGGCAATTTCTTCTTTAAGTGCAACATTCTGTAGATATGGCCATTATAGAACAACAGTTTTTAATACAACCAGTAAATCAAAGAAAAAAATCACTGCGGACAGGGAGCTCTTTACAAATGTGCCAGTGGTTCTGTGCCAGGCAGGCATCTTTTAAAAAGAGAAGAGCAGGAGATTGTCAGGGAGACCTTACTGGAGTAGCTGGGTCTGCTAGAGGAAGATATCTCTCTTTGAAGTAGAAGAATGCTAGTAATAAGACAGATGATTGCTGACTGTGACTTTAGGTGATTTCAACCTCTCTGAGTCTTGGTTGATGATAATAAACAATGGACTTATTTGTGGGGCCTTTATACAAGCTAAGATTGTGAAAAGGGCTAATGGCTGCTACACAGAGGAACAAGCGTTAGTCTGCTCTTGTATTGTCATATTGTTAGAAGCAATAGTGGCCAAAAGTAGAAAGAGCAGCAGGAGAGTCAAGTTTCCATTTATTCCCTGTTGTGGAGCCTCTGTAATCTACATATCCTTGCAGTTAAAGGGAAGGCCACATGTCCTGGGCTCCTAAAGGCAGTCTAGAACCATGTGACAAGAGTCTAGCCAGTAGGTGGTGAGCTGTTTCCAGGCTGGAGCCTAAAAATGTTTTTATGAAATGTTTCTTGCCTATGTTGACCTTGGTCATGAATGTTGTGTTTCTTAGCTACTAGATAGAGGAGGGCTACATGACCTGCACTGTAGTTTATATGCATGATAAGAAAGCCTTCTCATATAAGGTCCCTGGGGCTTGAGATTTGGTTACTGCTGTACTGCGAACACTCTTCTGGAAAACACAAATGCCTAGTACATGTTAAACAGCCAGTTAGAAGGATGAATAAATAATTTGACCTCAATTAATCTCCACAGAAACATCATAAGCTCACTGGTTCCTCATCCTGTTGGCTCATCCAGACTTGAGCCCTGCAGGCATAGCTTCTGCTGGTGGGAATCATACAGCACAGTTCAATGAAGGGAGGGGGCGGGACTCATAACGGGACACTACTTTGTGAGAATTATTTTTCTCATTAGGATAGGACAGTTGTCCCTTCATTTAATCATTAAGAAACTTTATTTTTAACCACTCAAGTTCCATAATGGAATTTCACTGCTAGTTCATGATTGCTGTACTTTATTCTAGAACATTCTTTTTATCATTTGTGCAACTATTTTTTATTTTTCTGTGTTGGCATATATAACCTCGTGAGTGAAATGAATATTGTTACATTAAAATTATTTCCTTTAAATTTGATTAAATGATATTTACTATTTCCTCAGTAAATGTTTTCACCATTTCTCTCTATGGAATTATAGTCTCTATTGCTCCACATTCCCCATATCTTACTGTGATGTTTTATATTTATATTCTTTGCTGTCTTTATTCCCTTGCTTTAGAATGCATCCTCCACACAGACAAAACATTCTCTACACTGATTTTTCTCTGTTTATAAATAAATCTCCATGTCTGATGACCCCCCACACAAGAGATCCCAAAACATGTTACTTAATATAGGTAAGTCATTTTCTTACTTTTCATTTTCAGTCTTTGTCTTAAGCATGACTACTATTAAGATGTTATCTTAATTAATTTGTATTAGTTATTAAATACCACTCTATTCTTGTTTAATTGAGATAATAATACTTTAATATACAACTCTGAGGAATAATAAAGAGTGAGCTGTGTTCATTTCTTCAACTAATAACAAGACTGTGATATCATTGCCAACACATTGCTATTGATAAAGTTACAAGCATCTCTCATATTTCCCTGCACCCATGCATCTCTATGTAAGAGTGTGTGCACCTGTATGAATTCAGACTCTAATTTAGCCTTTTATTTAGTGTCACAATCAAATACTAAATGACTCCAATACCACAAGATTCTCTTCTGCATGATTTTGATGACTTCCTTCTCTCTCCCTTGCTTTGGAACTCTGCAACCTCATCTGTGGTCTATTTGAAAACCAGTATTTTCAGGGTCTAGAGAAATAGGTTAGTGGGTAAGATTGCTTACTGCTTTTGTGGAAGACCAGAACTCAGTCCTCATCCCCTACACCAGATGGTTCAAAACCTACTGTAACTTCAGTTCCCAGAGTTCCAGTGTCCTCTGCTGACCTTGTCTTGTTAGAGTTTTTATTGCTGTGAAGAGACACTTGATCACAGCAACTTTTATAAATTAAACCATTGAATGGGGGCTGACTTACAGTTCAGAGGCTGAATCCATTGTTATCATGGCAGGAAGCATGACAGACATGGTATCGAAGAGGTCGCTGAGAGTTTTACAACTGGATCAGCAGATATCAACAGGAGATTGCTACACTGACCGTCTGAGACCTCAGTGACACACTTCCTCCAACAGTACCACACCTACTCCAACAAGGCCACACTTCCTAATAATGCCACTCTTTATAATCCTATAAGGGCTGTTTTCTTTTAAACTATCAGAGACCTCTAGGGACATACCACACACACACACATGCACGCACATACACAAATATTTATTTCAGGAAAGGTGCATAATTGGAATTGTACAATATATATATAATTGGGGTTTGATTTTTTTAAAGATAGCCTTTTATAGCATAAAATTAATCATTTAAAAATGCATAGTTCATTATCACTTACAACCTTTTCAATTTATTGCTATATCAATTAAATCAGAGCCCTTTTGTTACTATAAGGAAAGAAGCTATACCCGTCAAATTGCTGTTCTAATCCCACAGTCTATGACAGTCACTACTCTGCTGTGTGTCTCTATGAACTTAGCTGTCCTGAACATATCACATGAAAGAACTCACAGTATGTAATCATGCATGTGGCATTCTTTCCCTTAACATAACTTTCTGAAGTTTATCCAGGTTGTATCATGCACTAGTAAGTTACTCCTTTTCAATGCTGAATACTATTTCCATTGTACTGATATACCACATTTTTGTGTACTTATGTACTATCCACTGACATTCTTGTTGCTTCTATCTCCGTGAGTAGTTCTACTCTGAACATTCATGTTAATTTTCTGTTTGGCGTCTGTTTTTAGCTCTTTAAAACATGTATCTCAGAGTGAAATTCTAGAACTGGATCATGTGGTGATTTTCACATTTTCTGAATAAGTGTCAAGTTGTTTTTTAAGATCACTACACCATTTCACATTCTCACCAGCAAAGTGTGATTACCACCACGCCTCTATATTTTCACCAGCATTTGCTGTTTTCCACTTTGTATCGCACATAATTTAATAGCCATGGTGTCTCACTGTGGTTTTGTAGCAATGATGAGCAGGCTTCTCATGGGCTGTGTCAGCCACCAGTGCTTCCTTGTGGGATGATCCATTCGTGTGTCTTGCTCATTCTTTAATTGGGTTATTTTTATTATTATCATAAGAGTTCTTTGTGTATTCTAGGAACCAGACTTCTCAGGTCTTCCCCATTATTATTCTATTTCTCCCTTGGTGCCTTTTGAAATGCTAAACTTTTTATTTTGGCAAATTCCCATATGTCTGCTTTTTTCTTCTGTTTTTTTGAGCATCGCATCCAAGAATCCTTTGCCAGAGTCATGAGGATTTGCTTCTACAGTTTGTTCTATGAATTGTTTTTTAAGCTTTTATATTTAGATTTTCAGCCCATTTTAAATTAATTTTTATTAATATGCAGTCAAGTTGGTTTATAACTTAATTCCTTTGCTTGTAAAACCCCAACTTCTCTAGAATTGAAAAGATTATTTGTTGATCACTGGATGATCCTGGCACCTGTATTTATAATGAATTGATTTAGATGCCTAGAATAATGTGTGGCCCATCACTTTTGCCTCACCACTCTGTGTCTAGCCTCCTCCCAGTACCATGATGTTTTCATTACTGGTAGTTTTGTAATAAAGTTCAAAATTGGAAGATGCCACTACTACAACTTTCTTATTTTTTTTTTAAAGACTGTTCTGGTTAATTCAGGGTGCTGTGCAATTCCATATAAATATTAAGATCCATTTTTTCAATTTCTGCAAAAAAATACTATTGGGATTTTGACATGTATTGCATTGAATCAGTAGATAGCTTTGGGGAGTTTGGTGAACGTAACAATATTTAGCCTTCCAATCCATGAATACAGATGCCTTTTCATTTATTAGGTTTTATTAGATTTCATCAAAAATGTTTTATAGTATTCACTATACAAGTCTTGCATGATTCTTAAACTTGGTTAAATTTATTCTGAAGTATTCTATTCTTTTTGATAGCATTATAAATGCTGTTGCCTCTTTGGTTTTCTGTTTGGATTGTTCATTGGTAGTATACAGAAATATAATAAATTTTGTTGTTCTGAAGTTTTCGCTGAATTTGCTTATAGCTTTTAAAAAATATTATCTAAGTAGATACAAATAGATATGAATACAAACATACATATATGAATCATTTTAGGGTGTGTGTGTATTCATGGGGCTGTTAGCTCTTGATTGAGATAAATTTTATTATTTTTCTATTTTGGTATTTTTTTTTTTTTATTTCTTTGCTTCACTTATACTCCCTGGATAAGCTTTCAGTGTGGTGTGGCTAGAACTGATGAAAGGGAGAATTTTGTGTTGTTGTTCATCATATGGAAACAACTTTAATCATGAGTATAGCATGTTTCCTGAGAGTTTTTCATAAATGTTCTTTGTCAGGCTGAGGAGATTCTCATCTAATTTTTAAATCTTAAGAAAATGTTCGATTTTTGTTTCTGTATCAGTTGCATTTAATATGTGCTTTATTGACCTTATTAATGTGGTAAATTACATGGATATGTTTATCATGTTTTCAAGTTAATTGCTCTTGATATGGTTTCTATGGCAGTCACTGAAATAGCATTGAGGAGTGATCTGGAGGAATCTACTTAGTATCTATCCTGATGCCACTATAACAACTTAGCACAAGCTTAGTGGGGTTTGCCTCCAGCGTATTTTAGTTGATTCATTGGAAAGTTTACATCATGCAGCCCATCACACTCATTTGCCAGTTTTTTCAAGTCTGTTTTCCCATCACTGTGACCCCCAGCAAAGAAAAACCATAAGTCCTATATGTGTTGCCTGATACTCACTGGAGTATGAACCCAGTAGCCAGACCCTTAAAGAAAACTTGTTGCACGAATACTGGCTGTAAAAAAATGAAATTCAGAGCCAGATATTGGGAAAAGTCTGGAATATCAAAGAGGGGAAACACCACAGTCAAATCTCACCCAGCTATCTTCCAGCTTCCTCAGCCTCGCTCCTTGCTACTTCTACTGCCTCATCTGTTTTCCTCCGCCTGCCTTAAATACCTTCTTTGCCCAGTTGTATCCCATCCAGGTTAAGATTAAAGGTGTGAGTTACTACTATTTGATAGTTAGCCTTGAACTCAGAAACACAGAAAGATCTCTGTCTCTGGAGTTATGGGATTAAAAATCATGGCAGCACCCCACTGCCTGCCTGGGAGCCTGGAACACCCTCTGTAAACCAAGCTAGCCTCAAATTCAGATCTGCTAGGATAAAAGGCATAGGTCACCACTCCAGGTCTTTCCCCATGCTGGGAATAAAGGTGTAAGTTAGCACTCTCTGATCTTTCTGAATTGACTGTGCAGATCTGTTCTCTGATATTCCAGACTGGTTTTATTAAATACTTAATGTATCACTACAAAAAAAACTGAGTCTTAAATTTTCCTTTTATTGATTCTTTGTGAATTTCACATCATGTTCCCCAATCCCACTCATTTCCAAATTCTTCCCTATCCATCCTTTACTCTTGTAACCCACCTCCCAAAATAACTTACAATGGAAGCTGTGGTGTGTCACAGTGTGTCACATAGTGTACCTTTATGCCAAAATGGCTTTACAAATGAGGAGAACTAGATCCAGTGGCTTGGGTGCAGGAGAGCTGGTGAGCTGACCAGCTCAGCTCACACCCAGGCCCAGACACAAGGCTTTGAGTTGGTCCACCCAACATCTACCCCATCTATTCATTAACTGCTGGAGCACGTGAAAGAGCCAGAGCTGCAGGATTTCCAAGATGCGGGGCAACAGCAGAAGATATCTGAGAGGAGTCCTGAAGAGGATCCAGTATGGATGGTGTAGCAGAAGCCAGAGGCCTCCAGGAGAAAACTGAGTCTTTAAGATAGTGTGTTGTAAGAGCACAAATTTATTCTGTTCTAGTTCTGGAGGTCAGAGGTCTAAAATCAAAGCACCACAGGGATTCTTTCCTTAGAGGGATTTCTTATCTTTTCTTTTTTTTTTTAAGGTTTATTTACTTATTATTTATTCAGTATACAGAAGAGGGTTCCAGATGTCATTATAGATGGTTGTGAGCCATCATGTGGTTGCTGGGAATTGAACTCAGGACCTCTGGAAGAACAATCAGTGCTCTTAACCTCTGAGCCATCTCTCCAGCCCCCCACCCCCCGCCGGGGGGGATTTCAAAGAAGAATCAGTCTGCCTTCCCAGGTTCTAAAGAGTTTACTCTTTTGCAAAGCCATCTTTCTTCTCTTGGACCTTTCTCTCCATTTCTCTCCCTTCTCCCTCTTCTATAATCTATCATCACAACCACTCAGATAATCCACATGAGCAATCTCACTTCAGGAGTCTCAATCACACCCACAAAACCTAATTTAGCATTTAAATATACACATTCTTTGGAGGGCCGTTATTGCACCCACTACAACTGGTATCAACATTTTCACAGTGTTGTGTGAAACTTTCCTGGGGATAAATGAGCAAATGCCTACTTGGGTCAAACAGATAAACAACAGAACAAAGTATGGAATACCAAACTCCAATCTGGCAAATCAATGTGTCTACTCTGCTGGGATTAATTATTGGATTGTGGGCAAGGGTTTACCTCTAAGTATAGGGACAACTCAAAGACAGTTACATCCTAAAAAGTCCATTCAAGACTGGGTGATGGCTCCTGGAAGCTACAACCTTGGAGTTCTTCGCAAGACTCCCAGACAGCTCAGCAGACTGGAGAGCCTCCTCCAGGCAGCTCATCTGGTCACACAGTTTTCACCCCAAGCAGTTGATTTTTGCTTCTACAACCTGGGGAAGGAGCCTTGTGGATCTTGGAACTTTCAGTTCTCTGGGGCTCATAAAGTTATTTACTTCCTGAGTCTCATGAACCTTCCTTCCCTGCCAAAAAGAATTGGGTAAATTAGGAAGAAATGACTTCACAAAACCCATTGTACTATGAAGGTTTTCTTCCATTTAGATATCATAGTTCTTGACATTTTAAAGTAATATTGCCTTGGATATCTGATGATATTATCATTTGTTTCAGTCTATACAACTCATAAAACACATGAGGAAGAAGAATGTTTGTGTCATGTACTCTATTTTTTTTCTTCTCATTCCTTAAACACTAAGATTCCTTTGTTTCACACTTTATTTTTGCTTCAAGCATTAACCTTTGTCATTCTTTAAAGATGTATCTGTTAGTGATTTGTTATATTAGATGTCTCATGCCACAGGGTGCTATACTTTATCTTTTAGACTTAAAAGATAGTTTCACTGGGTATGGAATTTGCTGTTTACAATTCTTTTCTCTTAGTGCATTAGAGGTATTGAACCATTTCTTTCTGTCCCCTCCCTTCATGACTCCAGATGAGAAACTCATCATTTCTAGTAAATGGTTCTACATAGGTAAGTTAATGCTTGTCTATTTTCAATATTCTTCCCTACTTTTTTTAGTTTACATAAATTTAATTATAATGTATCATTATACAGTTTTTTCTGAGCTTATTTTTTGGTGGCCCTTTATTAGCTTTTTGAATCTGTAAGATAGTTTGAGGAGTAATGGTAGTAATGCTTCTTTGAATGTCTAGTAGAATTCTGCACTGAAACCATCTGGACCTGGGCTTTTTTTGGAGGGGGGGTAGGCTTTTAATGACAGCTTCAATTTCCTTAAGGGTTATAGGTCTGTTTAGGTAATTAATCTGTTCTTCATTTAATTTTGGTAAATGGTATCTTACAAACAATTGTCCATTTCTTCTAGGTTTTCCATTTTTGTGGAATGTAGATTTTCAAAGAATGATCTGATAATTCTCTTGATTTCCTGGGGGTCTGTTGTTATGTCCCCCTTTTCATTTCTGATTTTGTTGATTTGAATACTCTCTCTCTGCTTTTTGATTAGTTTGGATAAGGGTTTATCTATCTTGTAGACTTTCTCAAAGAACCAACTCTTTGATTCTTTGTATTGTTCTTTTTGTTCCATTTGTATTGATTTCAGCTCTAAGTTTGATTATTTCCTGCTGTCTATTCCTTCTAGGTGAATTTGCTTCTATTTGTTCTAAGGTTTTTAGTTGTGCTGTTAGTTCTCTAGTGTGAGATTTCTCTAGGCTTTTCATATAGGCATCTAGTGCTATGAATTTTCCTCTTAAGACTGTTTCATTGTGTCTCACAAGTTTGGGTACGTTGTGGATTCATTTTCATTAAATTCTAGGAAGACTTTGATTTCTTTCTTAATTTCTTCCTTGACCTAGAGATAGTTCAGTTGAGTGATGCTAACTTTCCATGAGTTTACCAACTTCTGTGATTTTTGGTGTTGTTGAACTCTAACTTTAGGTCCTGGTGGTCTGATATGATACAAGGGATTATTTCCATTTTTTATATCTATTGATATTTACTTTATGACCAATTATGTGGTCAGTTTTGGAGAAAGTTCCATGTGGTGATGAGAAATATGTATATGCCTTTGTGTTTGGGTGGAAGCTTCTGTAAATATCTATTAAATCCATTTGCATCATAACCTCTGTTAGACTCCTTATTCTCTGTTGAGTCTCTGTCTGGTTGACCCATCTAAGGGTGAAAGTGGGGCACTGAAGTGTCCCACTATTAGGGTGTGGGAATTGATGAGGGATTTGAGCTTTAGTAGTGTTTCTTTTACCTAGAAATGTGCCCTTATATTAGGAGCATGAATATTTAGGACTGAAATTTCATCTTGATCAATTTTTCCTGAGATGAATAAGTAATGTCCATCCTAGTCTCTCTTAATTGATTTTAGTTTGAGTCTACTTTGTTAGATCTAAGAATGGTAATACCAGCTTGTTTCTTAGAGCCCTTTGATTGGAAAATCTTTTCTCAACCCTTTACTCTGAGCCTGTGTCTGTCTTTAAGGTTGAGGTATGTTTCCTGTATGCAGCAGAAGGATGGCTTTTGTTTTGTATCCATCATGTTCGTGTGTGTCTCTTTTAGGTGAATTGAGTCCATTGATATTAAGGGATATTACTGACCACTGATTGTTATTCTCTGTTATTTTTGGTGGTAGCTTGTATGTATTTTCTTTCTGCAGGCTTTTCTTCCATGGGATTACTGATTGTTTATGGTTTCCTGGGTGTATCTGGGATCCTTAGGTTGGAGTTTTCCCTTTAATGCTTTCTGAAGGGCCAGATTTGTAGATAGGTATTGTTTAAGTTTGATTTTGTCATGAAACATCTTGTTTATTCTATCTATGGTGATTGATAGTTTTGCTGGGTATAATATTCTAGGTTGGCAGCCATGCTCTTCTAGTGTCTGTATAACTTCTGACCAGGACCTTCTTGCTTTTATTGTTTCCTTTGAATAGTCAAGTGTTATTCTGATAGGTCCACATTAGAGGTAAGTTGGCCCTTTTCTTTTGCAGCTCTTAAAATTTTTTCTTTGTTCTGTATGTTTTGTTGCTTTATTATTATGTAATGAGCGAACTTTTTTGGGAGGTCAAATCTATTTGGTGTCCTATAAGCTTCTTATATCTTTATAAGCATTTCCTTCTTTAGGTTGGGAAAATTTTCTTCTATGATTTTATTGAATACATTTTCTGTGCCTTTGTGCTGGTATTCTTCTCCTTCTTCTATTCTTATTATTCTCAGGTTAGATCTTTTCATGGTGTCTCAAATTTTCTGAACATTTTATGTTATGGCTTTTTTGGTTTTAGTGTTTTCTTTAACTGATGTATCTATTTCCACTATTGAGTCTTCCACTCCAGAGATTCTCTCTTCCATCTTTTGAATTCTGTTGGTTATGCTTGTATTGTAGTTCCAGCTCTTTTCTTTAGAGGGACCTCCCACAGCCGGGCCCAGCCTCCAGGCTGAACTGCATCATCAGAGATGGACTGACATCTTTGCAACTTAGACATGTGTCCAGAGTGGAATCATAGGTGAGTAGTTTTCAGCTCCTGGGCCACCTGTCCAGAGAATCCATCTGTGGGGGCCAGGGTCACACTAAAGCTTCTGATCTCAGACTCTTGCTAGCCGACAGGCCCTAGGCTTTAGCTGGGAGGTGCCTTCCCTAGGACCCCTAACAGAAAGCACCTCCTATGGCTGGGTCCTGCCTTCAGGATAAGCTGTGTCATCATAAACAATCAGGCACCTTTGAAATGCAGAAGCATGCTCAGAGTGGAGTCAGAGATCATGCAGACCCCTTGTTCAGAGCAGAAAGGAGACATACAAGCCCTCTAGCCACAACTGACTAGGAGCTGACTAAGTGTGCACCACTGAAGCAATGGGCAGACACCAGTGTAAGAATACACATAACAATATAAAGAACAACAAGGCAACACTAGAAGAAACTGGTGGTTCTACAACTACAAGACCTGAACAGAGCAATGAAGAGGGAACAGAAGGAAACAACACCAAAACACCTTTATGAAGACTATAGAAGCCTTAAAAGCAGATATAAAAAATTCTCTTAAGAAATAGAAAAAATACAAACAAAAAATTGGAAGAGATGAACAAATCCTTGAAAGAAAACCAAGAAAAGGAAAACCAAAAAACGAAAGAAACATTCCAGAAACTAAAAATTAAAACAGAAGCAATAAAAAAAGGCATAAAATCAGGCAAAGGTGGAAATAACTTTCAAAGCTTTTTCTCTGGAATATATTGGACCCCCACCCCGACTTCCCACTGGTTTCTCCTTAATTCTGATCATCAAATATTTTTCAACAAGGAAGTATGAAGTCCCCCAAGAGTGTTTCACTTATTTCTTCACATAAATCTTTAGAGTATTTTTGATAGAGAATGAGAGTGTAGAGCCCAGGGGATAAAGGGAACTTCTGAAAGCAGGCTTGTCAGTGTAGCTGGTCCCTGACCCTCCTGGCCTGTGTCTATGTGTAGGAAAGGTGACCCCACATCAGACAGCCTGCTGTGACTGAATCTATCCTACAGGCTTCACCTACCTTCTCTGCTCCTCCAGTTCACCCCCTGGATTGGGGATCTGTCACATCTGGTAGGGAAAGTGGTGCCCTGCTTCCCTAATCTTAATAGGAGAGACCTGGTCTGTTCCCCTGATGTCTACTGAGTCTCCCTCATCATCTGTTGGTTCCAAAGACTGAGTGTTCCTGGGTTGCTGAGAATCACCAGGTTGGGGTTGAGAGTGCTGCCTTTAGTAAGCTATCTATACTAGATGGATGTGGGGTTGCGAGGTACCCTGTCTCTACTAGATAGATGTGGGGATGCATAGCACTCTGTCTCTGCTTCTCATCTAGTCTTGAAACACAAACAGGTAGATGGTTTTTCTTACTACCATTTGGAGTTCTCTGGTCATTTCCTGTTCCATTTCTAGTGCTTACAGGTGTGTTCTGTAGTGATAAGAAAGGGAAGGCAGGCTCATGCCATCTGTCTGACTAGATGCCATGACTTTCTGATGGAAGAGTGTCTTCATCTTTGTTTAGTGTGGTCTCCCTCACGGGAATTCTTATTAAACAAATTTTCTTCCTTCACTTTTAAAACTGTTTGCCCTTATATTTCCCTTTTCTATTTTCCTACGCTGTAGAACATTTCTTACCGTTTTCATGTACTAGTTTAGTTTTGCTTGCGTTACTAGTTATTTTTTACTGTTACTTATAACTTCACTTTTCTGATTTCAAACATGAAATCACTTTCCCATCTCTGATTGCTCCTTTTTATTTATTTTTTTCTCAAATGACTCTAAGAGCATAAGTATGAAATGAAGTTTTTAAGTTGCTTTCATTTCTTTGCTTGATCTCTTTTCATTTCATTCATTTGGTCTTTTTAATCTATCCCATTGAGTTTCTTTGTTTTTGTTTTTTTTTTTTTTTCATTTTGTCTTTCCCTATTTTATACTGCTCATTTTTCTTCAAAGTCAGGTGATCTGGCTGACTTTCTCTGTTTATCACTGAAGGCAGGGTTGTTAGGTAGGGATAGTGGTGGAGGTCTCTTGCTGTTGTGTATAAAGTTTTGGGGGAGGTGTGTTCTCCCATTAGCATCTGAATGACTCGGGCTTAACCCTTGTCTTTTCCATTTATTTTAATTTTGAGTGACACTATAACGCTATTTGTTTGTTTGTTTGTTTTCGGTGTGTGGGTGCGCGTGTGTGTTGAGCTGAGTAAAATAGGAGGTACCTTAATTGTCACTCTCCATTTTTCTTTATAGGGACACAGTGGTCTTGAAGGCTACAGCTAGATTTGGATGCTTTAGCTAACCCTCATCCTGAGATCACCACTGGAGGTGACTTCCTTGGGCACTTCTCAAGTGGATCCCACCTCAAAACATCTTAAGATGATTGCTTAAATATATGTTCCTTAAAATATGAAGGACATTAAGCCAGTATGGTTTTAATATATGAATGTTCATTTCTGAGTTAAGAGCACGGGTTCCATAGTCTGCTTGTTTCTTATTTATCTTGTGATGAATCACTGTTTAGCTCTTCTTCTTTAAGGGGATTTATGGATAATACATTCCATTACAAAGTCTAATCCTTGCAAAAATGGTTAAATGATTAAAATTCTGGCATAAAATATACTAATCAAAGATTTAAATTCCACTGCTAGTAAACACAGGCACAAGGCAAGTAGACCCTTCAGATCTTTGTTTGTCACACCACGTGACATGAATAATGATGATGTCTTAAGATCTGATGAAGATTTGGAGCCCAAAGCATTTGGAATACAAACTTTCACTTTGATCAATAATGATTAACCTTACAATTTGTGTGTGTTGAGATATCTGCTAATGAGCCTAATATATGTTTATATAAATAAAATTACATACATTGTAGATAAATTTTTTTTTTTTTAAAAAAGAATATGTATGTCACAACAATTAGAAACCACTGCTGCAGATAGTTGCAACTAATGATGCTGGTTGTCTCTCACAGCCAAACACAAGCTGGGAGATGTTCTGGGTTCCCGTGGGAAGCATTGCTTTTATGCCATGTGAGCCTTCTCGCTGACTGGTTTTGAATTGCAAAAAAAAAAAAAAAAAAATTCCCATCATATATGTATTCTATTATCCATAAATTTTTTATTACGTCTTGTTTCCTTGATGACACTTGGCTTATAGTAAGTGCTGCCACAAATTTATTCTTTTTTCCCCCAGCAGTGACTGACAGTTCTGGGAGGACCTGTGGGTGGAAGGGGCAATGCCTTTGTGAAGACCACCCCAAATCTGAAGCCAAAGAAGATTGCCACTGAACTTTGAAAATGAAAAATTTAATACTGACTGAGGCCCCTTTGTACATAATACTTTTCTTTTAGCTTGGCTGGTATTTAGTAAGACAAAATCCCAAACAAACAAAAACAGCTTGAATCAGGAATCAGAGGATAGAATATGCAAGTTTAGGCTTCCTAAGGCAGTAGGGAAGTCCTGCAGCCCACACATGGCTGTGGCATATTGGTAAGGGATAATTCAAGACATGGTGGGAAAAGCAAACTGTTATTAGCACTGGGTAATGTTGTCTCAGGGGAAATAGTAACATGTGATTTTATTTTGATTTGGAAGTGTGTGTGGAGAGGGGAGGGTCGAATTTGCACATATGTGCACATGTGGTATGGGTACAAGTACCAATGCATGTGCCTATAGAGGGCAGAGGTTGAGGTAAGATGTCTTCCTCTATAGCTCTATCATTCATATTGTTTTAAGACAGAGTCTCTCACTGGACCTAGAGCTCACTAACTGGCTAGACTGGCCCATCAGTAAGCCCTTCCAATGTCCCCAGCCTGGAATTACAGTAGATATCATTATGCTCAGCTTTGTATATGGATGCCAGGGATTCAACTGAGGTCCTTCTGCTGGAACAGTGAGTGCTTTATCCACTGAGCTATATCTTTCTATATATTTCTTTCTATGTAGAACAATATACCCCACTAGCGGATGGCTAACACTGAATTAGAGCGAATCATTTTCTATCCACACCAACCCCAACCACAATGAGAGTCACCTTTCAGTGTTCTTGCTTGCTGCAACCCTTGGAGGCTCCCAGATTTGTTTTTAATGAGAGAAGCTGATTCTTTAAAGAAGACCCTCCTGTTGCATGGTTTTATGACACTCACACTCCCTCTTAAATATGTCAGGTAGCACATTCAAAATGAAGATGAATTTAAATTAATAGAGTTTGAGATTCCTTTTTGAAGAATTTCATGAGGCCCTTTGAAATAATCAAGTGTCACAAACATGGGTTGGAACATAGACATCAGGCACAGAATATCCTAGAGGGTGATTCAGTTGTCAAATAGGTACCTTTTCTTGCTGCAGTGACAGGTGGCTCTGACAGCTCTGATTTGTCAGCAGGCAGACATATGAGGATAAGGAGAATCAGAAATGAAAGATGCCACTGAAAATAATTCCTTCTGTGGCTGGGAGGTGATCGCGATACTTCTCTACCATAGTGCAATGCCCAAGACAAGATCAAAGCAAAACTTTCCAACCTGAAGAAGAAATTTCCCTCTCCTAAGTCCCTCTTTCCAGTCCTTTCTATATTGATTAGTGTCCTCAGAGGGCAAGCAGGAAAAGGCAAGATTGCGGAGGTAATCTGTCTAGGTCTATGGATTTCTAAAGGCCAGGAACATCAGGAAGTGAGCAGTTTTCTGTCTTATGTCCCTGAGTAGATGGTCCAAGGGAACCTGGTGACATAAAAACGGTACCATAGTGTCCAGAGCCCAGCATAAAAGAGCCTACCTTCCTAACTGGGTGACACCTATACTTGATAATGTGGTCCACTTCTACTGAGGCCTTTTCTGGTTCTATTTAAGAAGGACTTAGAGCAAAGGGTTTCCACCTGTGGGTCCCGACCCCTTTGAAGTTGCATGTCAGATATCCTGCATACCAGATATCTGCATTACAATTTATATCAGTAGCAAAAATACAGTTATGAGGTAACAACAAAATAATTTTATGGTTGGGATCACCACAACACGAGGAACCAAATAAAAGGGTTGCAGTGTTAGGAAGGTTGAAAGCCACTACCATAGAGAAATAGCTCTCCTCAAACTTCTGAAAATAGCTGATAACTAGGGTTATTAACTCTTGGAAGTTAATCATTTGACTGAGAAAACAGAGCCCTGAAATCAAGCTACACCAGGGCATCTTCTACACACACACACACACACACACACACACACACACACACACACACACACCATAATGATGGGGAAACAACTTAATTTAAGTTGAGCTCACTCTGGTGCAAGGTCTCCGAAGTATGGATCTTAGAACTGGGATGGCTGCAAGAACCAAACTGTTGCAGGGTAGGCAGATGGACTTCTGCATGGGCCTCCCAAACTTGCTCCTTTATATGATCACCCACAGCTCTGCTTCCCAGGTTTTTCTGAATGTCTGGGATACTTTTGTGTTTACATCTATAGCTATTCATCAAGTCTCATGACAACGACTTTCCCAAGATCCTTCCTTTTATGTCATTGAGTCTAAGGCTTCCCCTCTTAGCCCTTCTGCTGTGCAGTTTGAGATAAGGTAGACATTAACCCTCGTGCTTTGAATTTTAGAACAGCTAACATCTATCTCTAAGCTTGTTTCTCCTTGGTGATTTTGTCCTCTGCAATATATCAGGATATCACTTTATCTGAAAAGCAGAGAGAGGGGTCTTCTCCCAAATACTGTAAAAATGCCATTAAAAAAATTAATATCTAAACTCTTAGGCTTTTTGTACATATTAAAGCCTGAACCCAAAGCTTCCTGTGGGCTAGAAAAGTTAAACAAGCGCTCTATCATTGAGCTATCTCTCTATCCTTTTTATTGTTTTCATTTTCAGATAGGATCTTGCTATGCTATATAGGCTGGTACTGAATTCATTCTGTAGACTGGCAAGCACCAAAATTGTGATTCTTCTACTTCAGCCTCCTAAGTAGCTGGGATTATAGGCATGCACCAGTGTGTACAGTTCACACCATTTGACTTAATGTGAAGAAAGCTGAAATTTAAAGGCTGCAGCATGAGAGTAAACTAGTTTCCAATCTTAGTTTTTTTTTTTTTAACATTCAGAAATTACTGGCCCTGGTTTGCTGGGAGTGGAATAAAACTGGCGTGAAATTAGGATGCTAACGACTGTCAATATGCACACCTTCCCCCAGTAAGGATGCGATTGCTGCTGTTTATTCTCTACTTTGCAAGAAGATTGGAGCTGGGAGAAAAGGGGGTCTCTCTCTCTAGGGAAAAGGCCCATGCAAGTTCAAGTGTACCATAATAGAAGAAGAGAATTTACACAAGATAATATGCAGAATATTAGGGCCACCAAAGCCCCTTTTTACTTTCTTTTTTTTTTTAAAGATTTATTTATCTATTATGTATACAGTATACAGAAGAGGGTACCAGATGGTTGTGAGCCACCATGTGGGTGCTGGGGATTGAACCCTGGTCTTCTGGAAGAACAGTTAGTGCTCTTAACCTCTGAGTCATCTCTCCAGCCCCGTTCCCTTTTTATTTTCAACCACCAGAACTTTAGCAGCCAGATTTGACTTCCCAGAATGACAAGACAAATCTCTGGGACATACGACCAGTCTAAAAGGGTAGATGAAGATATTGGAGTTAAGGAGTCTCTGAGAAACAAGTCAGCCAGCTGTTCATGTATGCCCAAGCTACCCTAATATCCACAAGGGGGATATCCTGCTACCTGGACAGCACCCAGCCATACTTTCCAGTTCCTATCTCCATAAAACCAAAGAAAAGTGGTTGCCAAGATTTGCTTTCAGAAAGCAAAAATGTAACCTTAAGTACTAAAAAAGGAACTACAAAAGAGAATAAATTACTGAAAGGATTATAAGATGAAATTGATGGGAGCATTTAGAAAATAGAAGAATAAAAAATAGACGCAGACTCAAAGAGAAATCAAAGGTCATTTGGGGATATCCTAAAGATGTAAAGTGTAGGAATCTCCAAAGACAAGTTAAAAGAAAGACAGTTAACCCAACTGAGTGCTCAGAGAAAAGTTAGGGCCAGATACATCACCATCATCAAATCATTATCATGCTGTAAAAAGTTAAATAAATGTATGTGGTTGTTCATAACAGTCAGAAAATAGGCAAAGCTAAGCTGCAAAGCTGCAAAATCCCTGCAAAAGGGATGGTTCCAGCTTTCTGTCTGAGGATGCTTCCCTCCGATGGTACGAAGAGATGGATTCCAACAGAAGCACAATCTCACTAAACTAAGGGAGCAGGAGCAGAATTCACAACAACCCAGCATCCTGGCCTGATTATTATGTGTGTACCTCAAATGCCCAATGAGCAGATGTTACAGAAGAGAAACACTAGAGTTTGCATTTATCACAGTGAAAGCACCCTGTTGAGACATAAGAATATTCAAGCCCTTCCCCTGAAAGGCTACATCTCAGTTACAAGGATCATATACTTTATAAGAAAGAAAAAGAAAGGCCTTAAGGTAGACATAAAATACTTAACAAAATTTTGAGTCCAGACATTATGAAAAACACTGCCTGAATGAGATTTATGCCAAGAACTCAGAATTGAAATCAGCACCTTGTAGAGACATCTGCACTCTGAAGCCCATTGCATCATTATCCACATTATCCAAGGTGTGAAGGCTGACAGATAAATGGATTTAAAATGTAGCATATAGGATGGGATATTTACTTGTTAGTAGGTTTGAAAAGGATGGTCATCTTGTCATTTTTCTATATCAAAGAGGATTTGGGGGGCATGTGGTCAGTGAGAAAAGCCATATTTAGAAGCAGAAATATCACATGGTACGATTTACACGATGAAGCTAAAACAAAGGCATCGAAGCAGAGAGAGGAGGAGAGTAGTTGCCATGGACTCGGGGAAGAAACACTCGGAAGTGTTAGGTGAAGGGTACAGAGTTTCATCAGTTCACAGGTCTGCTGGATAGCACCATGCCTACATTAAACCTACAGCCTCATATAAAGCATTCACAGGCAGATAGAGACTGTTCATTCACTGACAGATCATACATGTTCTCATTACAAGATAATATATGAAAGGGATCTGAGGAAACTTTGGTAAAAAATAAATATATTTATAGCTAGTGCAATAGCTTCATGGGTGCATGCATATCTTTAGACTCATTCAGATGTATACATTCAATATGTACAGCTTTTACCAAAATATTTTCATTTGTATGTATATTTTGGGAGTTTTTTTTTAATCACAGAATTTCTACTTTCCTTTTCATCCCTCAAAACTCCCCACGATTTTCTTTCCCCCTGTCCTTCAAGTTCATGGTCTCTTTTTCTCATCAGTTGGTATCACATGCATATCTGTATCTCTATATGTTATTTCTAAATATAACATGATGAGTCTATATAACATTACTTGTACATGTTTTCAAGAGTGTGACACTTTGGCACGGGTCAACCAGTACATATACTCTTGTTTGGAAAGGGCCATATTCCCAGCTTTACTGGGTTCCCTGCAATTATTCTTGGAGTGTTGAGGCCTCATAGGCTTTTGCTTATGCAAGTTATATCTAAGTTCAAGAAATATTTCAAAAGAGGGGACAGAAAAACAATAATAGCCAGAGGATCAGGGATTTTGTTTTGCGAAAGTGTGTGTGTGTGCTTTGCTCCATGTGAGCGGATGCCATGTGTGTATATGTGCCAGTAGAGGATGGAAGAAAGTGTCTGATCCCTTGGACCTGGAGTTACAAGTGACAGTGAGTTACCTGTTGTGACAGCTGGGAACTGAACTCTGGTCCTTTGGAAGAGTAGTAAATATTCTTAACCATTGAGCCATCTCTCCAGATACAATGTATAAGTTGTTTAATGTCAAGTATATGCTTATAGAGTGGCATTTAAAAATATAAAGGGAAGGGTAATTATTTCAATAAATATGAAAAATGACAAAATCTAATAATTACTGATTATTTAAAAGCTTTTCAGGATTAAAATAAAAAGGAATCCTATCAATCTGATTTTTAAAATTTGACCGTCCCTCTAGTCAGTAACTAATATCACATTTGATGACAAAGCACTGAGTGCCTCTTCCCTGATAGCATCAGTCTATTTTATCTTGCCACTGCTACCAAGTTTGGCTTGGAAGATTGCTGGATAACTAATTCCTTCCAAGTAGGATGTTGGAGACTTGTGAGACTTCAAACAGGAAGAACTTATTCCGGAAAGTTCCTAAAACTAGCAAGAGCCACAAGGTCCCTATCCAAGTCTCTGATTCACAAGGGACTCTGACTCATCCAGCAGCCTACAAATCCTGAAGAGAACTCCAGGGTTGCACCTTCCATGCATCATCACACATCCTGGGGTGGGCTATCTAGTCATGTGGTTTCTGTTCTTCTGTTCCCACCATTGTAAGTAACCCTTCACTAATATCCCTGCAAGAAACCCCAATAAACTTACTGGTTTGTCAAGCTGAACTTCAGTGGAATTGCACTCTAGTATGTTATTGCTTTTCTGTCTGTGGTGAGTTGATGTTTGTTCATGTTTTCCAAGGAAACGTCTCACTGATCCAAGCCTTTGCAAGCTTTTGAAATCTAACCACAGAGATTATGAATAAGAAATAAAAACTGTGATTATTTACAAGCAGTGTAATTGCTTACATAGAAAAATTTAAGGAATTCACACACCAAAACAAATCTCCCCTAGAAAATCTAAGTTATGAACTTGTCAAGGTACACAATGCAAGGTCAATATACTAAATGGCATCAAATATGGCAAATGCTATCAAGTTTACCAATGACATCGAGTACTCTATTTACACATAACAATTAGAATATAAGATAATCACACAGTATGTAGAACATTGTCCATACTTCAAGATATAATAGATAATTCTACTATAGTATTTATAATATAATATAATAGTATAGCATATTATATAGTATATAAATTTTAGTATTTATATTCTATGTAGTTATAAATAGATAACAAAATTCATAGATAATACATTAAAGATACTATAGAATCAGAGAAAAAAATGACCTCAGTAATACATATGAACTTCCCCTTGAACAGAACAATGTCTGTTTTATCTGACTTTTATTACCATCATGATAAATGACATTTCTGTCTACACAGTTGCCCAAACCAGAAGCCAAGAAGTTATTCCTAACCCTACTTCTCCCTCAAGCATCCCATCCAAACAGTCACCAAGTCCTGTTAATCCTTCCTTCAAAGACAGCTTTAATCTGCCCACTTCTCTCCCTCTGAGTTGCAATCACTCTGGTCCAGGCCATTATCATTTCTCACTGGAACTGCTTCCTAAATCCTTCCCCCAAATCCAATACATTTTGCACAGAGCAATCACAATGGTGTTTTCAGAAAGTATACTGGATGATACCTCCTTCTGCTTAACACCCTTCAAAGGTTTCCAATTGCCTTGGGTGCTACTGCTACTCCCACCTGAGACAGAAAGGGGATCTCCAGCCTATCCCTTACACCCTGCTCCAATCTCCTGCCTGCACCTGGCAAAGCCAGTGGACAAAGGACGGGGAAAAGTAGCCACTGGTTCCTTTTGACATCCAGGGCTCCAAGACACAAAACAACAGGGTTTGTGAGCAATGGAATTGAAGGCATGTGGACCCAGGGTCTGTTGGATTCAGAGGTCAAGAAAGTCCTAACTTCAAGGGAAAAATTTGACTGAGCCCTGGAGGACACAGAGGTCTATGGAAAGCAGGAGAACTGGTTGTGTGTGTGTGTGTGTGTGTGTGTGTGTGTGTGTGTGTGTGTGTGTGTACAGAGATCAGCACAGGTAGGGAGGTTAGAAAGCACAAGGCAGGAGGAGCAGCTGGTATAAGGGCAGTCATTGTCTTCGCTGTAGTGAGGGAAAGAGCAGAGGAAGGAGACAGGACTTCATCCTCCACCCCCCAGACTTAATGCTAAATGCCATAGTCTGACAGATAACCATTTGGAGGAGATTTCATTCCCAGCTGTTGTGTAGGGGCATCTTGACCCCAAGTCAGTAAAAGAAGTTGAGGTACCCAGCAAAAAGCGACTCCAGCTACAGAGGCCTGGAGGTACATCAGAGGTGAGGATTAGTGAGAAGCCAGTATGAGTCTCAGCCTCTTGATCTAAGAACAGCTCTAGTACTGCACCTTGTTACTCAACAGCTCAAGCTCTTTCTTCATTCCAAGAGAGTTTCTACATCTTAAAATCATCAGAGATTCATTGGCCCTTCCTATGAGCTTCCTGATGCCCAGGTCTCTTCAGTCAGAAATTGAGGCTAAATTTCATCAAGGGCTAGAGGCTACCCAGGTCAGCAACATACAGAGTCAGTGGGTTTGATGAGAAGTGGAGAGGGTATCAGTGCAGAGCTGGGCCTCCAGAACCTGGCCCTTGAGTCAGTTGTGTCCTGTTCTTCACAGTTTGTCTGTTTTGAATGCCCCATTTTTTATTCTGTCTGGGAAACCAGTTGGAAATGGTGGCTTCCTTTCATCACAACATTGTATGTGAAATTCACATAGCATTAAGCATTGGGGACAATCATCCTGACTCTTGTATCTGTGGATGGAACCCAGTCCTGGTCGCCCTGATTCTAACAGGAAGTCTTGCAGCAGCCAGCCTTCAAAGCACCCCAAAATTATGAGCGTTGTACTCTCTAGATTTATCATTTGCCTCTTGGGAAAGTCTGTTTCCTAGTTCCAAGCTCCCACTCTGGTTTACACAACATTCACTGTGTTTTGAGGTGAATAACTCCCATAGTCAACAATAAGGAGGTGCCACCAGGTTACCCTCATATCACAGAGTTTCCTCACAGCAGAACTGGAGCAAGAGTTAGCTACGAAGAAATCAAAAAGAGGATGAGAAGTGTCTAGTGCATAGAGCTTATTAAGTCTTTGACCTTATTATTGTTATCATCATCATGATCAGCAGCAGCAGCATCACCCAAATCCATGTGCAGCCGAGGGCACACTCACTCCCTGCCAGCCATGACCTTTCCTATCTGTTAGCATCAACCTCACGTAACACATTCTTAGCAAGCATGCTGATGCCCACCTCATGTAAACTTTCAGTAGGATGTTAAGCATTCTGGGCTTCCTTGCTGATCCAGAATGCTCTGTAATGTTCTGATCTACAGTCATAAGATAGAAGCAAAGAGGTTGAGGCAGCTCAGATTCTCTTTCCAAGATGGAGAAAAGGGCCTTTGAAAATTCTAGTTTGGCTCTGGAGCAGGGGCAGCTGAACTCTGCACCTGGCCACACCCGCAGCCCCTGCTGCTCAGGGAATCTACTAAGAGCCCTACTGCGACCCTGAACTGAGTGAACTGAGCAAACCAACTGCAGGGGTCTATGAGGGGCGGATTCGAACCCTGACCAGAGGTGAGGAGGGCTCGGCGGGCCTCAGCGCCTGTATCCTGGCC